>CABFPE010000062.1:1917520-1938794 GCA_900660155.1 Hofstenia miamia | reverse complement strand
TATATATATATATATATATATATATATATTTGTAGATATGTGATATATATGTATAAATGTTAAAAGTTGATTTAAGTATATATTTTAAGGATTACTCAAAATTATCACCTTGAAAGCTCAACAAAACTTTTTGTTTTAAATATCTTTCGATTTTTGTAAATGTTAGCAAGTAAGAAGCGTTACAGATACATTAATAATCAAGCAGTAGAATAAAATAATTTGCATAATCAATAAAATGATGCATCAATTTACGTCTAATAAAGCCTGTTAAAAAGCAACCTTCTAATTTACATAAATAAATGTGTACGGAGAGCAATCATTTTAATATTTACTTGTTAAAAATTCCAAAGCTTGCTCAAATGAAGAATCAATTGAATATTATTTAAAAGCTGACATTCATAGTTGCGAATAACTATTGTGAAGGTAAGATGAATACAGCCATCGGCTAATAAATTAACATTTTAATTGAAATTTACACATAATGTCTAATTTTATTGACATCAATATATGCATTTTTAGTAGTAAGCATCAAATATTTTCTCTCTTCAGCTTACAAAAGTTAAATAAATATGGAATTTTTATTTGCTTTGAATTACTAGTTTGTAAACATTCATAAAAATATTGAAGCTTAATCTCCTCGAAGGGTTTGCCTTAAATAAATTGTAAAGCTGATAAATGTTCTAAAATGTTCCTCTTGCTTCTGCGTAAATTGAATATAATCGCATTTGGCATTTATATTTGAATTAGATGAAAGGAATGCATTTCAGTTCACTACAATAATTGAATATTCGCTTCCTTGATCTTGGCAATTTTGTTAAAATTTCTTTTACTTTTTCATTTGTAAAGATTGAAGAATATGTAATATATTTAGCATATCAAAATTCTCACTATTAATATTACTTACGGAAAATGGTAAGTATTCTAAAGTTTTTTTGAGTGGTCTCCACCTTTCAATGATTTATATATATATATATATATATATATGCATACATATAAAATACACGATATATATATATATATATATATATATATATATATATTGAACCATTAATTTGTACAGGTGTTACAAATATGTGGAATATTTAATTCACCTGAAAAAATACGTGAGCTATACACATTCTTTAACTGATATATTCGCAGTATGTACAAGTGAATAATGATTTTCTAAAAATTTTTTAAATATAATTAGATTTCATTACAAAAAATGATATATCGTACCAAAGAAAGGGTTAAAAAATTCAATTATGAATTCCTTCTAATTAATAAAAGCATATATTACTGTCATATTTTCGCTTTTTATTCCTGAAAATTGTTCTATTTTCAACGCTGTTGGATTTTTGTTACGCTACAATACTAAAGCTATTTCATAAAGCTAGAAATGCGGCTTAACCATAGTATATGCAATCAGTTTCTAGTATATTCTAACAAAAAAATGTTGTAAATTCAATCATAATTTAAGCCTTAATAAAATTATTGGTACTCTGATCCTCTTTCAAAAATATGTAGAAAAAATTTTTCTTCCCTTTCCTAGGGGAAAACCAATTTAAGTTAATGAGTCCTTTAGTCATTTGTGAATTGGTGATTTAATATCAAATTGCAGGAAATTTTGGCTCACTACGAATACTACATTAAATGCTTCAATTCTAATTCTAATACATTTTGATTTCATGGCTTCAATCCATTAGTTTAATAGAAAACAAGAATTGTATATTTCTCAGACATTTTATACATGTTGTGAATGATGAAGTAGAGTACTAAATATACTTGCATAATGCCACAAAACTACATTAAAAATTACAGTTCATCAAGTGCAAATTTTCTTGTATCAATGTCAGATTATATTTATTTTGCAAGTACGAGCTGCATATCATAAAATATTTATTAAATTTGCAAAAACCATTATACAGGGTTGTAAATTTACATCAATACCGTAAAATAATTTCAATTAATAACAATATATAAATGGAAATATGGAAAAGAGTCATCCCCCAGTTACAATAAACTTTAGTAGGTTTCTGCTGTGTCATTCAGTCCCATGAGATTGAGAGCTGGAGTACGTATTTCGACAAAACTGTGACTGACATGGGACTGGAAACAGCAATGAAGAAACTGAAACACCGGATTGTCGAAAATCACTGAGAATTTTTTTACCAATTTTGCCAAAATACAAGTAATGCCGTGGAACTGTGGGACTAGAGAACAATGACATTAGCATTTATAAAATTCTGATTAGATTTCGCAGAACTCTTAGATTTGGACTGCTAAGCCTGATGACGTATTTGTGCTGGCTAGCAAGTATTTTCCTTAGTATTTTTTCAGAGGTTTTCAAGCAGATGAAGTTTTATCTGAAACCGTATGGAAAAAATTGAATGAAATTGTGGATATATTTTACTATAAAATCAAACGCCAATTTTATCGCTTTTTATATACCACAAGTTGCATAATTTAAAAATTCGGATGCAATTCATTGAGAGTTTCTTGAAAACCATGCAATCAAATCTGCATCTTTAATAAAAATACATTTGACTTATACATTTGGAGCAAATTATTCATGAAGGTAATGCAATGCTACATATAATTTCTCAAGATTACCTTTGGCACCATTGTGTTTAAGTGCTAGTGTAAGCGATAAGGTGTCGAGTTCATCCTTTGACGATATTTTAAACTGAAAGGATTCATTGAATTTTGGTGCGCTATTTCTGATAACTGAAGTTTTCTTCATTTTGACAACTTTGTTCAGTTGTTTAAGGGTAATTTTCACGTATGTTTCTAAACAGAAATAGTTAAAAAATGCCACTTAGAAGTTCTAAATTACAACAAATCATTTAAGCTTCTACAAATGCTTTGCAGTTCATATCTTAACATATGTCTTAACATATATAAAACTATTTATATAAGTATTTGCATTGAAAGTAATCTAGTTACCTTTATGATAAATGCAAAAAAGATTAATATTGGCATGGAGTGCTTAAGCACCCCTTGATATTGGTTAAATGTCTAGAGTTTTTCAATATTGTTGCATTGATGAAAATGTTTTTTTCGCGAATCGTTTGATTTTAATCGTTTTAATAACTAACGTGCTTTGAAAAACTTTAAAAAATAGAAATACGAAAGTCTAAGGAACTTAGGGATTGAAAATCTCAACAAACAAAGTTGATTCGATGATTTAGCGAACTAACGTTGCAATGATTAAGATAAGTTTTATATGTCTTAAGCTCTGTAACACTTAAAAGCAAACTTGTATAGCAGAATTATGGACACTTAAATTCGAACTCGAACTTCTCCAATGTGTTTTTACATGATACCAATATGCACACATAAGATATCATAAAATTGCATATTTCGAAAGGAAAGTCAAGATCCATGTACATTGCTAAATGTCTTAATAATCATTATAGACATATATTAAGAATTCTCAAATATATTTTTTTCCTTTGATCAAACTATTTTGAAATTAAGGGAATATTGATATGCTGAACTTGCATATTTTTAAGGCTGATCATGATTAGCATTGCTTAGTAGTTAAGTAATAAGGAAAAAAATACATTTAAATGTTGAACACAGCCTTCTCCTAGAAGCAAAATCTTGCTAAGGGGTTGCCAATATATCACTGATTTACATATATTCAACTATGATGCATAAAATAAAAACACAATAGGCTTAACTAAGTTAAAGAAGTTATATAAATGTAATGTGTTTAACTGAAATTTTATAGTTTCTTTCACAAATTCCTTAAAATTTTTACCAATCATATCGTTGTTTGATTCATCTGAAGAACTTCTTACATTTTTGGCATCCATTATTGTAACACCAAGTCTTTGAAGCTGCTCATGGTGGCATAAAGCTACTTGAAGTTCTGCTGCAGTGACCACGCACTAAGTATCATTTTAGACAGATGCAGTAGATGAACTAATTTTAGACAGATTCAATTCAACAGGAATAAAACTTAATCATTTGTGATATTTAGGCAAGCCGTTTTCGTTTTAAATTAATCTGACAAACAACAATCTAGATTTGATAGTTAAAGTCAATCCGAAACATAAAAGGATAAAATATACTAAGTGAAAATGCTTCTAAATGAGATTTTACAAAAGTGACATTTTTCTAATATTTTTTTTCAAACGGAATTTCTAAAATTATCAGGTGTTAAAATGAAAAAAAAACTCTTCCAAAAACAGTCTATTGCCAAAAATTGAAACCTCTTTGTGATGATGCACGCTAAAATGATTAATGATCACCACAAAATACAGCATTACTATATCTTTTTATACTTCTGTAAAAATCTGTATTTTTCGACTTTAAACAACAGATTTAGTTTTGAAAAACTGAACCCGAATCTGATTTGAACTCAAATGTTGCAAGTTCATTCAAAGTTTATTAAACTTCAAGTTCCTTTCTTAGAAAAAAATGACCTATAATTATAAAATATCTATGATATTCGGAGCATGTTGTCAATACAAACCAAATCAATCATAAAAGACATTCATGTGTCTAGCACAGTTGAAATTTCCTGACAGTATTGTTGAGAATAGCATAAATTAGAATTTCGAATTAAAAATGTCAAATTTTACAATAAAAGATGAAACCGGAAACTTATGGCAGCTAATGCGATTCACAAAGGCATTGTATTAAAAAATATAAACAATTTAGATGATTGCATGCCATTATTTGCTGCTATTCATTAATACAAACACGAAATTATAGTTGCACTTAATGTTCTTATATTATACACTAGGTTTCTACAAATTATTTTTATATTAAGCAAAACAGAAACATAAACATTTTAACAGCTAATTAGTCTATTTTATATTGCTATCATCATGAATGAATTTATTCCTACTTTTATGCTTAAGTTTTGTATTTCTGCAAAACTTACTTTTCTGCTTTTTAAATAATGATTCTACTTTGTTTTTCGAACTTCGAAGACCTGAATTTTTGTACCTCTTATTAACATACAAATAGTCTTCCTGAAAACTTATTACTTTCCTTTCTTTTTTATTGCTTAAGCCGCTTATATTTCGCAATGTATTATGCGTAATTTTGAAATGAAAATATTCTGGTGTCTATTATTTTACTGCATAGGAATTGCAAAGTACAGAAATGTAGAAAGCAACCAAGGGTGAAATACGTCAAATACAAAATGTTGAAATGAAGAATTTGTGGGAAAAAAGTAAGATCGATGCCACTAATATAGGGAGTAATTGATGCAGTATTCAATGAAAAGTATAAGTAGATGACACCCATATACGTGTATATAAATTGATGAGGAAAGGGCAGTAATTTGTAATACGTTAATGTAATTCATGTACTATCAATTCTAATAAAGTTTCATTATAAATAAGTTGAGCGCTCAGCAACTGGAAATAGTCAACTGAAGAAATGTCTATCAGAAAAGAAACAAAATGGGATCCTATGTCTTTAAATTTTAGTTGTAGGATACAATAATCATTGCTTACCATCAGTAAATCAAATTATTTTAAAAGCATGAATATAATTTCAACTCTAGCATATGCATGGGTATGTATTATGCAGTTTGTTATTTTTATTAATAAAAAGGTTTTAAAAGTTGTTACTAATCCCAACTTAGCCTTCAATGCTCATCTCGAACGCCTTAGATATTATATCTACTTTCTTGGAAAAATAACGGTTCATCAGTATCAAAGACCTTGCTTAGATGACAACCAAGATTATGTCACTTAATAAACGTCAAAAATTAAAGTGAAATGATCATATCATGGAATTATCAAGAAAAGTGAATAAACTATAGTATATGTCAGTATGATCTTTACATTAGAACATGAGCTATAAAATTTTTAATGTTTGAATTATACATTTGCCATAGTGCTTCTGAGTGAACATTTTTGCACTATCGTAAAGGCTCTTACTCAAAATTGTTATGACCATCTGAATTGCAAGGATTTACTATCATGGCGGCCTTGAATAAACAGAGGTTAATTCAACTGCTTACACATTTTTGCTTTAAAGTGATCAATTAGAAGTTTTTGGATTGTTTGCTAAATTACGCGACAAGGATATTATTTCAGCTCAACGAACAAATATGATTAAACACGTTGCAACCATTATTTTAGAGCTTAATGAAAAGTGGAATATGCAGTAAAACCTCGGTTCTTGTAATACGTTCCAAAACCCTGTTCGAAAAGCGATTTGTTCGAATACCGAAACTACTTTTCCCATTACAAATATACTGTAATGTAAATCGTTTTAATCCGTTACAACAACCTGGNAAAAAAAACTCTTCCAAAAACAGTCTATTGCCAAAAATTGAAACCTCTTTGTGATGATGCACGCTAAAATGATTAATGATCACCACAAAATACAGCATTACTATATCTTTTTATACTTCTGTAAAAATCTGTATTTTTCGACTTTAAACAACAGATTTAGTTTTGAAAAACTGAACCCGAATCTGATTTGAACTCAAATGTTGCAAGTTCATTCAAAGTTTATTAAACTTCAAGTTCCTTTCTTAGAAAAAAATGACCTATAATTATAAAATATCTATGATATTCGGAGCATGTTGTCAATACAAACCAAATCAATCATAAAAGACATTCATGTGTCTAGCACAGTTGAAATTTCCTGACAGTATTGTTGAGAATAGCATAAATTAGAATTTCGAATTAAAAATGTCAAATTTTACAATAAAAGATGAAACCGGAAACTTATGGCAGCTAATGCGATTCACAAAGGCATTGTATTAAAAAATATAAACAATTTAGATGATTGCATGCCATTATTTGCTGCTATTCATTAATACAAACACGAAATTATAGTTGCACTTAATGTTCTTATATTATACACTAGGTTTCTACAAATTATTTTTATATTAAGCAAAACAGAAACATAAACATTTTAACAGCTAATTAGTCTATTTTATATTGCTATCATCATGAATGAATTTATTCCTACTTTTATGCTTAAGTTTTGTATTTCTGCAAAACTTACTTTTCTGCTTTTTAAATAATGATTCTACTTTGTTTTTCGAACTTCGAAGACCTGAATTTTTGTACCTCTTATTAACATACAAATAGTCTTCCTGAAAACTTATTACTTTCCTTTCTTTTTTATTGCTTAAGCCGCTTATATTTCGCAATGTATTATGCGTAATTTTGAAATGAAAATATTCTGGTGTCTATTATTTTACTGCATAGGAATTGCAAAGTACAGAAATGTAGAAAGCAACCAAGGGTGAAATACGTCAAATACAAAATGTTGAAATGAAGAATTTGTGGGAAAAAAGTAAGATCGATGCCACTAATATAGGGAGTAATTGATGCAGTATTCAATGAAAAGTATAAGTAGATGACACCCATATACGTGTATATAAATTGATGAGGAAAGGGCAGTAATTTGTAATACGTTAATGTAATTCATGTACTATCAATTCTAATAAAGTTTCATTATAAATAAGTTGAGCGCTCAGCAACTGGAAATAGTCAACTGAAGAAATGTCTATCAGAAAAGAAACAAAATGGGATCCTATGTCTTTAAATTTTAGTTGTAGGATACAATAATCATTGCTTACCATCAGTAAATCAAATTATTTTAAAAGCATGAATATAATTTCAACTCTAGCATATGCATGGGTATGTATTATGCAGTTTGTTATTTTTATTAATAAAAAGGTTTTAAAAGTTGTTACTAATCCCAACTTAGCCTTCAATGCTCATCTCGAACGCCTTAGATATTATATCTACTTTCTTGGAAAAATAACGGTTCATCAGTATCAAAGACCTTGCTTAGATGACAACCAAGATTATGTCACTTAATAAACGTCAAAAATTAAAGTGAAATGATCATATCATGGAATTATCAAGAAAAGTGAATAAACTATAGTATATGTCAGTATGATCTTTACATTAGAACATGAGCTATAAAATTTTTAATGTTTGAATTATACATTTGCCATAGTGCTTCTGAGTGAACATTTTTGCACTATCGTAAAGGCTCTTACTCAAAATTGTTATGACCATCTGAATTGCAAGGATTTACTATCATGGCGGCCTTGAATAAACAGAGGTTAATTCAACTGCTTACACATTTTTGCTTTAAAGTGATCAATTAGAAGTTTTTGGATTGTTTGCTAAATTACGCGACAAGGATATTATTTCAGCTCAACGAACAAATATGATTAAACACGTTGCAACCATTATTTTAGAGCTTAATGAAAAGTGGAATATGCAGTAAAACCTCGGTTCTTGTAATACGTTCCAAAACCCTGTTCGAAAAGCGATTTGTTCGAATACCGAAACTACTTTTCCCATTACAAATATACTGTAATGTAAATCGTTTTAATCCGTTACAACAACCTGGATGCTTACCGTTTTCAACGTTTTTACATTATTTTTTTCTTAAATTCAATAGTTGTATGCATTATTAGGAGCTAAACATTTCCAAAAGCCAATATAAAAATTCCAGCAAAACTCAGCACGTCCACACTTGACATCGTTTGGTAACAGAGACGATCAAAATGTTCAAACTAGGAAAAAAATTTCTCGTTCGAGGACCGAGATATTGCCAAATATTAACTACCTTTTAATTTAAGCTTACTATATAAATACTTAACTAAAAGAATTTGGAAGAATTTCTAAATAAAATTATGAAAAAAACATTAAAGACGTTTTTGTGAAACTCCATGATATTGATTGACAATTTGAGAAGCATCACACTCGCAAATAATGAACTCGAGGCCAACTTTCACACTTTACAGGAATAAAACATTCAGTTTAATTGATAATAATAAAAAATATTCAGCTTTGGTATAAAACATCTTGTATTGGGAAGCACTTTAATTGCAAAAAAAAGTGTATCTAACGGCGCCATGAAAATTCAGAAGTAGTCGATGATGTTTATAAACTATTATTATTAGCAACAATTTCATTCTTATCAGCGAATATTGCTCGTTCGAAAAAGATACAAATAAAAAACTTAAAAGTATGTTTAAAAATAAACGCTAAAGCGATTTGCCTTTAGATTTTTCTTAAAATTAAGCAAGCTTCTTGAAGATTCTAATGCGTTGGAAGAGAGTGATTATAGTGCGATATCTTACCTAATTTAAATATGACTTAACCTTATCTAAAAAGTCACAATGTAACTTTCTGTTGATCAGAAATATTTGCCATTTGAAAAGTTTTAAAAATGGAAAAATTTGTACTTTCAGAGAAATGAAATTTCGTATATTTGCATTTTTCCTAATTAATAAAATGTAACATCGGAAGTAAAGATTCATTGTTATTCCATCCTCGGTTATAGTTGTCCTAACCTAAATTAAGACGTATGAAATTAAAATATGAGTGTCATTTACCAAACTCAAGGGCAAAGCGTTTGAAATTTAAAATATAGACATTATTAACAAAAATTGTTATCAAAACCACATTAAATTCGAAAATGGAATAATTTGTTTAGACAAATTTGTGGTCATATTATATTGAATTCTAATTTATTTTTAGATTCAAAGGTATTGTTATCTGGTTTACGACCTTGTTCTCTCTACTTTGTGTGTTCCGCTAAATACAAATATAGCAATGACTTTAGAAACAGACACTTTGACATTTTAATTGGCTGTGAGGACGCATCATTTTTCCTCTTATTGAGAAATGCCGCATTCCAATTGTCAGGTATTCAATTTTGCAAGAAACCGACTATGTCCTTGTTTAAAATACTTATTAAAAATTTTGTATTATGGCTATTACCAGTGAGGCTAAAATTTACAGTACAGAAAGCTTAAAGTAATTTAGCTAAAAAATAATTTTTTGATTCATGATGAATTTCAATGATGTCGTTATTTCTAAATTATTAAAAAATATTTCGCTTGAAGCTTCTGCCTACAATTCTTTATGCGCTTTCAGGAAATCCAGATTACAATTAAGAAACGTCAGCTAAATCCAATATTACAAAATTTATTTGAATCTAATTACTCAAATATGTAATAGTCATCAATAAGTGTGAACTATATCTTAAGAACAGCAGCATTATATTATATATATATATATATATATATATATATATATAACCTATACAACAAATATCGATGAACTACAATCCAATTTATATCTCATACATGACTACTATAACAAAAACATGATATCTCTAAATATTGAAAAAACTACTTTTATGCAGATGAATAACTTAACAAAAAGCGAAACAAAGACAAAATTGTATCTTAACAACAAAGAAATAATGGAATAATGGAGCAACCAAGAATAAAATATTTAGAAGTGTTAATTGACAATCAACTAAAGTTCAAAGACCATATAAATTCTTTAATTCAAAAAATGGCTGGTACCAACAAATTAATTAAAAAAATAACAGATTTATTACCAAGAAAATTGATCACAATGTTATTTATGTCAATGGTTGTATCAAAATATACGTATTCTTGTTACTTGCTAACAAATCTATGTGAAAATTCTAAAAGAAAACTAAGTAAGATTTTCAATTGGATGAACAAAATTATCAATAGCAATAATAAACGAATTAAAAGAAAATTGGCAAAAGATTATATGTTATTATATCCAGATGATATCATGCAACAAAAGATCTTGGAAATATTTTATAAAATGAAAGATAACATCTCCCTAAAATATAATATTATACGTGGTACATATCAATGCAAGAAATTTAAAAGCAAAATTATGAAGAATTCATTCATAAATTTTGCAGTAAAATTATGGAATAAATTGGATAAAGATACTCGATGTGAAAAAAGTTTCAATTGTTTAAAACGAAAGTGACAAATTTTATCAAGAATGCTCGAACAAAGAATTATCTTACCAGTCAATGAATTACTTCAATAAATACAAATAACTAAGTACATCATTCTTCTATTATTAATCTAAAATTAATGACTAAGAACTTATTTAACTATCAATAGAAAATACTTTTCGAAGCTAAAATGAACTATTATAGTAACCAAGACATATCACTATCTTTACCTCTGCAACAAAGAAATAGAAACAATTCAGTTAGTACTTAATAGTGGCATTTGTACACTTTTTCTATATATTGTAGAAAGCACTAATTTCATTAATAGATAAAAAAAACATAAAAGTCATGGAAAAGTTCTTGAGTAACTAACTTTAACAAAATTCATTACTAGGTTTCATATTTTGAATATAGTAAAAGACTAAGCGGTGGTCCACGGTACTGCAAGGCACAGTCATACCAAATAACAAATTTTTAGAAAAAATAAATTCAATGTACTAATTGGTTTTTACCTTCTCTTCTTCAATTTCTTTACTAATATCTCGCCAGTGCACTTTCCGTTTTGACAGATCCATTTGTTTAAGGGCCATTGTCGTAAAACCGATAAGATTGTGCTTTTTGTTTCTATCAATATCGAAGACGCAAATTTTAATCACCCGCTTTGAAATATCTTGTTGCGAAACCTAAATAATGAAAAAACAACATTATACGGAATATTTGCAAAGCTGTTTGATAGATAAGATATATATATATATATATATATATATATATATATCTGTCTGCATATAAGTTGTAGATGTACATATATCTGAAAGCATCTTTCAACAAAATGGTATAATTTAATTAGGCATGTTTAGGTGCGACTTGGCCTTACTTAGCTGCATTCAGGTATACTAATTGCATATACACGTTTTGACATGAACTCGTTCTCAATTCTTGGTGCTACTTTAACGTTCTACAAGATCAAAACATATTTTATCAATTCTAAGTGAATCCATTAAATGTGGTACGATTGTTGCACTATAACCAAAGCCATGCTGTGCTACGACACAGGCTGTATTTTATCCTTAATTAGTACCAATTTATTAAAATTTGTTGATCATTACCTAGATTTTCGTGAGGCCATCTACTCCAATGGGCTGGAACTATGTAACTAGTAGCAGAGATTTTACAATTTTACTAACAGTTTTACTATATTAAAAACAATAATACTGTAGCTTTTTGTAAAAGTTAGCTTCTATAAAACTACACTTCTACCGTTCAATTTAAAAACTAACGCATTCAAATTACTGCATTAAATTTAAAACTTAGCGCAATCAATTTAAAATATAAGCTATTCAAATTATAATTTAACACATTCAAATGAAAACGTACGGCATTTAGTTTAAAATATATAAAAAGCAATTACTTTATTAAAAATGAAACTAAGAAACAAAACAAACTTTAATCTAATACAATGCTTACTTTAATTTCAGCACTGTAAATCATCTTCAGATAAAAATCTTGCGTATTGCCTTGGTACATGTTGAAAAACGAATTACATAAATAGCGTCATCGCATACCTGGCTAAATCTTCAAAAATACCTTTCTCTTGATTCAACGTATAACGCATAATTGGCCTTTAGAGTTCATTGGTCTTTGCTAGAGGACCAACAAATTTCAATCTGTGGTAAAGGCACAGTGTACATTTCGCCCTTAGAATTTGGTTATTCTGCAGGGCTGGTCTCAAATTGACATTTCCTCAAGCCTTATTGAAACATATTTAGATACTTCTCATCCTGCTAATAAATAACTTTTGGATCTGATGTAAGCCTTAGAATGGATTCAGTAAATGCTTTTCTTAAATGGCTGCATCAAGATGTCATTGTACTGTGCTTGTGGATATATTTATTGTGATATGTGGAGAATGTTTCAGTTTGGCAGCCAAATACTTTAGAGTTACTGCTTGAAAATTTTGTTCCAAAATATTATTAGTATACATTCGAAAGTCTTTTAGGAATAAACTCGAATTTGTAAAGTAAGAATATACAACATTTTTGCATAGAGTTTTACTTTTTTTCCTGTATTTCTCTGAGCAATATCTGTTGGTTTCCTATTTAAATTCCAATACATTTAATTTTAACTCATTTGAGTTAAAGATAATTATGATGGCTCTACATAGAATTGAAACGAAGTTTCATCAACTGTATGACTTTTAGTGGGAAAAGAAAGCAATGAAATTTTCCTTCCTTGAGAAAATTCCTTCAAAGGGAGTAGAAAATCTTGTCAATTTACTTAAAATAAATTTAATTATGGATAAGGATGACGAAAGTGACAAATTCAATCAATAATGTTACGCTTACTTCTAATTGTACTGGAAAACTAAAATTAATTGGCAATGCGCAATGATTCATTACGTAATTTTATATATTGCAATTTTATTGGTTCTTTTTAATTGAATTGATCAGGCCACATTTCTTTTAACTTTCTGTAAACTCGAATCATATAAACATTTATTTAATGTTAGTGAAGCAGAATACGTGTATGTACGTTACTATATGCTATTGGTAACTAGTAAGCACTACCTGCTCACACGCAATAGAAAATTTTTTTACTTCTCAACAAAAAATTTACTTCTTAGGAAAAATGCATGCATGCATACCAACTGCACGTAGATTCTTTGTACATGGTGACATACCTACACATCTCTAAAAATGTACAAAGAAGCAAATACCTCTTTTATTGTACTCAATAATGTATATTTTACAAGAATTGAAGCATTTTATTATTATAATTTTTATAATTAACCGGTATATATCGAGGAGTGCAAGCCACAAATGTTTAAGTGCAGTTTTGGCCAAAATGAATTAAGTGCATCTTTGTATGCTACAAATGTCTACGTGATAACTTGAATAGTTTTTACTCTACATGCAATTGAAAATATGTCTAAGAAACCATTCTTAGTGTAAAGTCGAAACTTCAATCTCATTTCATATAGACAATTGTGTTTTTCTGCCCTCGCTATGTACTAAAGTTTCAATCAATTAAACACCAGTTAATTTGATTACTGTGAGTTACCGAGTACCACAAATACAATATGAACAAATTGTGTAAGCAATTTTCATCACCTACATGTATAGTGAAATGCTCTAGTTCAATTCAACTCACAAGCACAAACCCTATGCCTAGTAGAAAATTTTTTTAAATTAAGTTCCATAGAATTACATTTTGCGAAAATATGTTTCACTTCATGCATTTTAAATGCAAATTGCAGAAGAACTTACAATGAAGCAGAATTGTTCGTCAAATACTGGATTCGTGGTTTTTTTCTTCATTCGAGTTGTCATGAAACGTCTATCGTCAGGAAGCAAAAACACTTTTATATATGGGTCACAGCCATGGTTTGTTCCAGGAGTTCTAAATCAATTAATATTTTCAAGCAGAATGTTACAAAAGGCTAATAAAAACTTATGAGTAGTGCAATATTGTGGAATCTCTTAGCTAGGAATTAGTACTTAGCAGTTATCTAATTTGTCGACTTCTTACTTTATTTTTTACTGTTCAATTTCTATAGCTAGTACGATTTTAGATATTATGTAGCTGCTAATTTTTATCAAACTTTCCAAATACCTCTATTCTAATCTCTGTCATGCATATTGTGAAAATATCCAATAGGTAGTTTCTTTAGATTTCTAAACCTCAACACGTGCTATTATTAAAAATGTATAACAAAAATTATATTTTCACGTTGAGTTCTGCAGGAATCAAGCTCTATTGTATTAACATTAGGCAAATTAAAGTAAAAGTGATAAAAACACACAATTTTGAAACAAAAAATTTTCGCTTTTTTTGATATGAGTATAATTACATTCACACAAGAGGCAATTATAGAGTTAGGCTATCAGAAATAAATATCTTAACTTTTTCATTTAGGAGGTGACATTTCTAACACTCAATGACATTTCGAGGAATATTTTTTTCAATTTGTTCCTGAAACATTACAATGAAGATTTAGCTTATATTTGTTTTGAAGCCTTCAGGAAGTACCTTAATCCTAACCCAAATACAATGGGATGCCAACTGCACTCATCTTAATCTTGCCTAAAATTTATAATTTTTGAAATCCCAGAACAGCAGTGTGCATGGAAAAAACTAATTGTTAGTTACAAATAGCATTTAAGTATACTTTGTATGGAATTTTGGCATAGAAATTATACTTTGAATATTTCACTTGTGTTTAAAGGCCATAGAAATCAATTTAAAATTGAAACATTTCAAAATATTTGGAGTCGCCACTGCAAGAAACTGCTATTTCAAACAAAGAACAAGGAATTTACTAACGATTATGACTTCGACATCTCAGAAAAGTAGTTAATATTAAATTGGAATTTGTCTTTAATAACATTGTTTACAAAGGATAAACTTGATGTAACGAGATTTTTCGACATTAAGATATCTTTCAAAAAGCACTGTTTGAGGAAACTACGTCTTGAGGAAACTATGTCTCAATTACCGTATTGCAAAAATGCCCATGAACTGTAATTTCAATGATATTTTGACTTGAAAAAATCTTCCTACTTATAGAATAAATATAACTCTTGTTGCTAATTTTAGTGAATTTTACTGTTATGCAGATCCTCTAACATCTACTCAAATATTTCATGCATACTTTCAGAGAACATTAGCTAGTAAATACATATTAACCAATTGTATTAGACTTGGAGGTTTATGCACTTTCAAGGTGAGAAGCATTGTCTGCGGAAACTGGTGTTTATTCCAAAAACGTTTATATTATAATAGTAATTAGTATTTTTTGAATATTTATTCAAAACTTGACGCAAGCAGTTCATTGGCAAATGTTCATTTCGATTGTAATAGCCTGAAAAATTACAGCTTTATTAAAAGCATATAAAGCCATTTATTAAGACAGGCTATCCCCTATGTCTTATACCAATAATTAGTAAATTATAATGTCATTATAAATATGTCCTTTGTGAAAAGACTGAATACTTTCATTCAGCACTCTCTAGCTAATATGGCTAGGGATAGTGTTTGGACAGCTTTAAGATTGTGCATTATCAACCGTCCTGATGTCATTCCATTCGAATATGGAACTTAGTGTTCATAAGAACACATTTGAAGAGTTCATACATTTGAATAGCTTGGCCAAGTTCAAAAAAGATCCTTAGGTGAATGCCTAAGAAGTATTTTTCAATCAAATCCAGAAGCTTAGAGAGATAATTCAAAGATTATTATATTGATGCTCTGTATTGTAGCGAATAGTTCGTACTGTCTTTACGCAAATGTTAATAAAATACACTTTATATCGTGGTACATGGTAATTCATTTAAAATATAATTTGTCATAATTTAACATTTAGTAAACCCTGTTAGCTTTTCAAACGTTGGCTAGGCTTGTATGGAAAATTATTTACACAATATTCTAGTTTTCATTAATATTTTCTGTAATATAGTTTCAATTATACAATGGAACCATATTTGAGAAAAACATCAATTCTTCAAAAACATAAACTATAAATTTATCCAATTAACGCGAACCTATTATAAATAGTGATTGCAAAAAATAGACGAAAATAATGTTGAACCTATTATAAATAGTGATTGCAAAAAATAGACGAAAATAATGTCAGAAAATGTTAACTGAAGGCTTCGATTTCATTGGCCTAGTTTGTAGTTGTTATTTTTAATAACACATTTTCTACTTTAAGAGAAGGCATTTATATAGTAGCAGAAGACAAATAACTTTAGGGATATTTACTACAAAATTAGTAATTTAATCATGCAACTATTTTCACATTTAAAGAAGGGCCTAGATAAAAAACATAAAAAGATCAAACACTTGAGTTAAGTCAACGTTCTAAGCAATTTAAATGTATCGTGGCAGACTTCAATCGCGGATTCTAATGTGGTAACGTTTTGCCAAAGCACGAATCTGGAACATATTTTGATTTTCTTAGTATAAGATACTAACAACAGAGGCGCACCTAGATGGGGAACTGGGGCAACGTTCCCCTCCCCTCCCCACCTCAACAGAGCACAGATGCTTCCATTCCTCATGAAATGTATGCCTATAACAGTCATGCTATATATATATATATATATATATATATATATTATGCATTTGTTCTATTCTATNGAACTTACAATGAAGCAGAATTGTTCGTCAAATACTGGATTCGTGGTTTTTTTCTTCATTCGAGTTGTCATGAAACGTCTATCGTCAGGAAGCAAAAACACTTTTATATATGGGTCACAGCCATGGTTTGTTCCAGGAGTTCTAAATCAATTAATATTTTCAAGCAGAATGTTACAAAAGGCTAATAAAAACTTATGAGTAGTGCAATATTGTGGAATCTCTTAGCTAGGAATTAGTACTTAGCAGTTATCTAATTTGTCGACTTCTTACTTTATTTTTTACTGTTCAATTTCTATAGCTAGTACGATTTTAGATATTATGTAGGTGCTAATTTTTATCAAACTTTCCAAATACCTCTATTCTAAGCTCTGTCATGCATATTGTGAAAATATCCAGTAAGTAGTTTCTTTAGATTTCTAAACCTCAACACGTGCTATTATTAAAAATGTATAACAAAAATTATATTTTCACCTTGAGTTCTGCAGGAATCAAGCTCTATTGTATTAACATTAGGCAAATTAAAGTAAAAGTGATAAAAACACACAATTTTGAAACAAAAAATTTTCGCTTTTTTTGATATGAGTATAATTACATTCACACAAGAGGCAATTATAGAGTTAGGCTATCAGAAATAAATATCTTAACTTTTTCATTTAGGAGGTGACATTTCTAACACTCAATGACATTTCGAGGAATATTTTTTTCAATTTGTTCCTGAAACATTACAATGAAGATTTAGCTTATATTTGTTTTGAAGCCTTCAGGAAGTACCTTAATCCTAACCCAAATACAATGGGATGCCAACTGCACTCATCTTAATCTTGCCTAAAATTTATAATTTTTGAAATCCCAGAACAGCAGTGTGCATGGAAAAAACTAATTGTTAGTTACAAATAGCATTTAAGTATACTTTGTATGGAATTTTGGCATAGAAATTATACTTTGAATATTTCACTTGTGTTTAAAGGCCATAGAAATCAATTTAAAATTGAAACATTTCAAAATATTTGGAGTCGCCACTGCAAGAAACTGCTATTTCAAACAAAGAACAAGGAATTTACTAACGATTATGACTTCGACATCTCAGAAAAGTAGTTAATATTAAATTGGAATTTGTCTTTAATAACATTGTTTACAAAGGATAAACTTGATGTAACGAGATTTTTCGACATTAAGATATCTTTCAAAAAGCACTGTTTGAGGAAGCACTGTTTGAGGAAACTAGGTCTCAATTACCGTATTGCAAAAATGCCCATGAACTGTAATTTCAATGATATTTTGACTTGAAAAAATCTTCCTACTTATAGAATAAATATAACTCTTGTTGCTAATTTTAGTGAATTTTACTGTTATGCAGATTCTCTAACATCTACTCATATATTTCATGCATACTTTCAGAGAACATTAGCTAATAAATACATATTAACCAATTGTATTAGACTTGGAGGTTTATGCACTTTCAAGGTGAGAAGCATTGTCTGCGGAAACTGGTGTTTATTCCAAAAACGTTTATATTATAATAGTAATTAGTATTTTTTGAATATTTATTCAAAACTTGACGCAAGCAGTTCATTGGCAAATGTTCATTTCGATTGTAATAGCCTGAAAAATTACAGCTTTATTAAAAGCATATAAAGCCATTTATTAAGACAGGCTATCCCCTATGTCTTATACCAATAATTAGTAAATTATAATGTCATTATAACTATGTCCTTTGTGAAAAGACTGAATACTTTCATTCAGCACTCTCTAGCTAATATGGCTAGGGATAGTGTTTGGACAGCTTTAAGATTGTGCATTATCAACCGTCCTGATGTCATTCCATTCGAATATGTGTTCATAAGAACACATTTGAAGAGTTCATACATTTGAATAGCTTGGCCAAGTTCAAAAAAGATCCTTAGGTGAATGCCTAAAAAGTATTTTTCAATCAAATCCAGAAGCTTACAGAGATAATTCAAAGATTATTATATTGATGCTCTGTATTGTAGCGAATAGTTCGTACTGTCTTTACGCAAATATTAATAAAATACACTTTATATTATGGTACATGGTAATTCATTTAAAATATAATTTGTCATAATTTAACATTTAGTAAACCCTGTTAGCTTTTCAAACGTTGGGTAGGCTTGTATGGAAAATTATTTACACAATATTCTAGTTTTCATTAATATTTTCTATAATATAGTTTCAATTATACAATGGCACCATATTTGAGAAAAACATCAATTCTTCAAAAACATAAACTATAAATTTATCCAATTAACGCGAACCTATTATAAATAGTGATTGCAAAAAATAGACGAAAATAATGTCAGAAAATGTTAACTGAAGGCTTCGATTTCATTGGCCTAGTTTGTAGTTGTTATTTTTAATAACACATTTTCTACTTTAAGAGAAGGCATTTATATAGTAGCAGAAGACAAATAACTTTAGGGATATTTACTAAAAAATTAGTAATTCAATCATGCAACTTTTCAAATTTAAAGAAGGGCCTAGATAAAAAACATAAAAAGATCAAACACTTGAGTTAAGTCAACGTTCTAAGCAATTTAAATGTATCGTGGCAGACTTCAATCGCGGATTCTAATGTGGTAACGTTTTGCCAAAGCACGAATCTGGAACATATTTTGATTTTCTTAGTATAAGATACTAACAACAGAGGCGCACCTAGATGGGGAACTGGGGCAACGTTCCCCTCCCCTCCCCACCTCAACAGAGCACAGATGCTTCCATTCCTCATGAAATGTATGCCTATAACAGTCATGCTATATATATATATATATATATATATATATATTANGCATTTGTTCTATTCTATCTGCAGTTGTAAGCAATATTTAATTGATATTACAATTATTGCAATAATAGGAAACGATTGATATATTGGATTCCTTAGAAGAGTGTAGAGCACAGTTTGATGACCAAAAAATATATTATTCTTCTATCACTGAATTCACTTTTTTGTATATTAAAGGCATAACATTAACCTTATGTCGCAACATTGTTATCTTCTGTCAGACATCTATTGTGATGTCAAGCCTAAAGAAATTAAGCCATGATCCCAGTTTTTACATAAGGTATCTAAGACAGAACGAAATCTGCTCTCAGTGATTATGATTACTAGCAACATTTAACATATATTTTTCGTATCTTTCGTTGTCTTATCATATCGATGATTTTTTTTAAAAAAGTTTTAATGTGTTATGTATGGTTTTTATGCAGCACAAAACATGTTAATTTCTTGATTTTTAATATATTATTTCATTCCAATAATTACCAAGACCTACACTAGCAATGGGAAATATTGCCATTTTGAATAAAATGTTTATGACATTATATTTTGCTAAAGTGAAAATTATTTGAACATATTTTCTGTATTTTTACTTGTAGTAAAATATGGTGAATTACGTTGCACCTCTACTAAAAACAATACAGAAGTAAAGTATTAAATTCAAATTATGGAAAGTTACAAAATGTAACAAAAGGTATTTTGTGGCAGCACGAAATGATCCCCAGTCCTGCTCCTTCTTCTGTTAACAGGAGTTGAAATGGAAGGTGGATCTGCAGTGAGCTGGGGCTAGATGGAGCTATTGAAAAAATTCAACTGCATTCAAAAAATTATTCTATTACGCAACAGTTTTAGTAAATGCTATACATTTCCTCAACAGACTTGTGAATTTCCTCAACAGACTTGTGAAATTGTACATATATACTCTTGAAAAACCCAATTTAGAATTTTCGATTTCAGTGAGCAGATTTTATTAGAAGTTTCTAACACTCAACTTTAGTCTAGAATGCTGCAAAATTCCAGAAAATTTCTTAACAAGCGTTATAAAAATGTGCCGAATTGGAATTAAGGGGCATAATTAAAGCTTGACAATGATTGGGCTTACGTTTTTGATTAGATTTACTAAGCGGTAAAAGGTAAAGTAATATCTAAAAATGATTCTACCACAAAAGAAAGAAAATGCTTTCTACTGAAACTAAGATCAGTTAACAGGGCAGCCTGTGTTCGACATTCCCTTCACCTACTGAACCACGGAGCACATAAGTGTGTTAGCCACCCTTATAATTGGCTGTATAAGTGTAGAGAAAAATATTTACTTTTAATAATTTATAACATAAATATTCCCTATACCGATTCCGTTTGCTAATTTGAAATTTAGTTAGAAAAATATGGCACAGAAGAAGAGATATAGGAAATAGTAAACCTCAAATTGAATAATTAGGCTTTTATTTAATATTAACTTTTCTATTATAACTAGCATGTCAAAAGCGCAGACTATTCAATTTTCCTAATAATGTTTCTTGAGTAATCTTAAAATCTTCAGAATAATGAATTTATCAACTAAATGTAGGAATATCTATGCAAATATGTCAATATATATATATATATATATATATATATATA
>CABFPE010000062.1:1897292-1914622 GCA_900660155.1 Hofstenia miamia | reverse complement strand
TATATATATATACATATATGTATTTATTTATTTATTTATTTATAACATCTATGAAAATTTTTCACACCCCCAAATTTTCTAGGTTGGTTAGGGCAGCAAGTCCCCCACAGTAGTGAGTAAATTATTTTTCTTTGAGGTCACAAATACAACACTTTTTCGATATTTGGTACCAAATGTCTTGGATCACAACAACCGGGTTGATCATCAGGTTCCTAAATTTCTTTCTAATGGAAAGTTTGCACTGAATTTTTGGGGTCAAATTTTTTGTAGTTTACTAAAATCAAATCATTTTTGTCATATCTCCTTTGAATACTAGAGTAAAACTAGAATAAAAGAAAAAAACAAGAACTTAACAAAGCAAAGGTTTGTAAATCCATATTCACTGATTTATTGAAGCAAAATTAGCCATAAAGGTCTATATTTTCCTAACATTAATATGGAGATCTTAATTTAAAATCACACAATTTCCACTAATATAAACAGGAGCTTTCTAAAACATTGAAAATTGAAACACGTGAAATCTATCTCAGAAATGTACTTCATTGAGCGCATTATATTAAAAAAATTGCTTTTAACCAAGTCTAAAAATAATACGGATTTGCTATAAGCAATAATATTATTTAAGAGCGCAAGCCTGCTAAAGATTGAAGTAACCTCAACCTCAAGTGGAGATGTCATGAGAAATGAAGTATACTTTTAGAAAGTTACTGCTTTTAAGAAAACATTTTAAGTTTGGCTATAAATTCTTTAGAACAAATTGAGAAAAGCTTAAATCTTTTTTAATTGCTCAGGAAGGCATTTTAGAAGCTTATTTGGCGCAGACGTACTACAATAAAGTTTACTGTAATCAATTGTCCACACAGAGGTGCTTTACTTTAAATTTTAATATTTACATTTTAATGGAAAATGGATAGATTTTCATGTCTAACTAAAATAATTTCGTCTGAATGTGATTAACAATTCTAAATTACAGAAAGTAGATATATTTTGGTTATAGTCATTATGGAATTTTGCAAGTTCTAGCACAACTGGGAGATGATTAGGTGTTTGATTTTAAGCAATTGCGCAGACAGAAATTTAAAGTAATGACCAATTAGACTTCATAGAGATGAAAATTTAAAATACTGAAAATTCGTTTAATTTCACAAATTTTCAAATAACTACTAAAAAACATCAATGCCATTGTTTCGGAAATTTACGCGCATAACTGAAAACAAATTTAACGCAATTTGGCTACGAAGTGTTTTTTTAAACCAAAAAAATTTAATTCTTCATTATAGTTTTAATAGTGATAATTTTTAATAATTTCAATTTTTAAAATTCCAATGCCACAATCACACAAATTTTGACCTTATTTTGACCTAAAAATTGAGACGACCTTAACCTTTATACTTGTGTTAATTTTATGTAAAACATCGATTTGTATCCAAGCCTGTTAGGAAATATTGAAAGCCTCTTACATTGACACAACCATGAGGTTAGGCCTGCCCATACAATCACGTAGATTTCTTATACCAGAAGTACATGCAAATAAGACGTTTTTTAATAAGAAACCCGATTTTTCGCAAAAATATACAAATTCATTGCACACTTAGTGATCAGATAATGAAGTGGTCTAATCCCTGGGAACTACAACTACCCTGCGCAGAATTGGAAACGGGATGGGCACAGTGACATTTTAAGCCAAAACAGGACAGCGATGAGAATCTTGGAAATGGACGGGACCTTATAAAAATTGGTTAACCGATATCCTCAATACTGTTCGTATTCTTATCTTCTTTTAATGCTTAAGCATAATTGTTTAAAAGAATAAACTTAATCAATAAATACATGTTGCCTTGTAGTCAAGCAAAATGATAATTCATCTTAAATTTTTGCTAGAATTCAAACCACGAACAATGTAGATTTAATATGCTTTTCACACAGAAGTATTCACTAAAACAAACAAGTCTACCCAAGGTTTACTTAATGTAAGCCATAGTCAACGCTCAAAGCGAAAGTGATTTTAGCATGGATGGCCTTATCCAGACTGCAAATGGAAGCTAGATGTCGGCCCAGAGCATAACTGAAGTAGAACTTGTGCAATTTATGTTGATTTGTTTTATGTGTATTTCATTTTATTTTTTATTTTAAGGAATATAAATTTTCAATGAGATTGTTTATTTTCAAAATACGGGACGAGATTTGCGAGATATGGGCCCGCAATGAACACCTAATACGACGGGCCTGGGAATGAAAATTTCGCCCTCTTCCAATTCTTACCCTGAAATATTTTGTTTTCTGAAGAAAACCTGTGTGAGCCCCGACCAGGCGCACCTGAACCGAACAGCACCAGTTTGTGCATTAATGTCAAAAAAAGAAAGAGCAGAAAATTTCCTATCTTGTCGTATTTTCAGATTTTCAATATCTTGATTAGTTCGTGATTTATAGTCGGTTAAAAATTATTTGGAGAAACAATCATTGATTTTGAAAAATTCCCAGTAGAATTAGGGCTAAGCTAAGGACGTTTGCTTAAAACGTGTCATAAAGTGCTGTTTTCAAATGAAAAAATATGTTTGAAGTTTTCAAAGAAAAGAGGGATCGCTTGTTGAGAGTTTGCGAATCTGTGAACAACTTTATTCAAGAATGGCATTAGAAAATCCAGTTTGTCTTGAAGAATTAAATAGCCGATTTTATCCATATTTTAACTTATCAAAATATTCTTGACTTTTTTTACCTTAAAAACCTACTAAATAATAGCATAATTTTTTATGTCTAAGCAAATTGTGCAATTTTTTTTGAGAGATAAAAATATTTTGACTTTATGGACTTTTACGCACACTTGATCAACAAGCAATAGCTAATGAAGGAATTATAGACTATTAAAATTTGAATGATTGCTTTGGAATCAATATTTAATAAAATCATTGAAGTATCTGACACCTAGGGCTGCATTTCTTCATCCAAAAGAGATTCAGTTAAAAATTAGTGGTACATAAATGTATCATTCAAAAGCATTCGTTCTCCCCTTCAGGCATCAAAATATACCTATTAAGAAAAATAAATGTCATTCATAATCTAGTAAATTTTATAATTCTAGGTTTGAATCATTTATTATAATATATTTTTTTTCAGCATCAAATCCATCTGCTTATTGACTTTACAATTCTATAGCGACTACGAATTTGCTATGAGTAGGGCAACCTCATTGAAGCTCTGCATAAATCATAAAGTGATCATGAAAAAATAGAATTACCAATTTATGAGCAATGTGTATTCACTTAATGATTAAATATTTAGCCAAATATTCATTTGATATTTTAAACAATATATATTTGCAAGGAATTGTCTTATAAACGAACAGCTATAAGTTTTCTGGTGCAAATTTGAATTACGTCCTTTGTGTCTCTAGCAAAAAGATTCAGCGGCTCTTTACTTAAAGTAAATGCAAACGCGTCACCTGTAATTTCAGACATCCTAAAGAGGTTTTAAGTAATATTTTGAAAAAGAATTTTGAATTTCACTAGAGACATGTGCTCCAAGGAATTAGTATTAATAGAAAAATTTGTCCCAAAATAAATTCACGCCTATGACAGTTAAACCAATCCAAATTTCGCCATTAAATTACAGATAGTTACAAGTTTATATACAAAAAAATCAGATAAGCTATAGACACATTCTTGTACAACCAGCAAGCAGTATGTGTACAATATTTGAAATAGAAATATATGACTGCACTGCAAGTTGCTAAGATTGGAAATAAGAAGTGTGTAATGACAAGATTCTATGGTTCGTTAAAAAGTATTTATATCTTATGGGTTTTTGTTAGCTTTGGAAATTATTTTTCCGTAAATACCTTTTAGTTTGAAATGTCAATTTTAATTCAATGTCTTTTACTATGGTAAGTAACAAGGAAGTTTTGTCGAATAGCTTAAAATTACTTGTAGAATGCTTCAAATTTTGCATAACTTCTACCCAGTGCAGGCTTTTGTTAAAAATCTCATATTTCGAAAATGTAATTATTCTTCGATTTTATGGTTTTCAAATGCAGTACTGATAGACTTGTCAAAATGATCATTGGTGTTGAATTTTATTACTAAATTGTGTAATAAGCATTTAACACTAGCTTTTCCAAAATTTGAGTTTCAACACCCATAGACAATTCATGTAAGTTACGCAGAAAATTCAAAGACTTTGTTAATCTAAGTAAGTCACCCTGGATAGCTTAGTTCAAACCCCTTTTCTTAATTACTTCCCAAAATAATCAAAATTTAATCTGTCAATTGATATCATACAGATGACCTGTTCTAAATGTTCAGACGTTCAAATGCTATGACATTTTATTGGTTAAATAATTTTTGTTAAAATTACTTGGTAGTGGATAAAATTAAACCAGTCATGATAGATGGTCAAGCAAGGTATCTGAGAACAAGAAGCAACAGCGTTTTTCTCAATAATATTAGTCGAGTAATAATGAAGAGCTTTAATACATTATATAATGCTGAGAAACTTCCTCAATAATTATTTGAAATAATAATCCAGAAATTCCATAGATGAGATTTGGAATTCATAAATTAATAATAAATCTAATTTAAAGTTTCAGATATAAATGTCTATTGATATGTGATAATACATTTCAGCTGTCAAATTTAAATAAGAGATTGCTTTTCATCTTACAATGAAGAAATGTCACCGTTGCAATCTTACAAGACAGATGAGACAATGATAAACGAAGCAAACAACTGAGCTATCAGGCAACACTTGTAGAGATAACAGAACATAATTTATTTGAAAAACGGCCAAAGATTAAAAGTAACAAGAAAAATCAGCTTACTGATGTATGCAATTTTGGACAGAAGTAAACTAATTTAATTATTATTCTTATTTGCTAGAATAAATTAAATATTACATGTAGTCAAATTTAAAAATGGATTTTAGCAATAGTTTAAATCCTTTGTAAGAGTAAACGCAAACTTTTTGCTGAAGAAAAATACTTATACAAAAATCAATTCTACTTAATCATAATTAGTCTTCATTATCCAATTTCTACATTTAAACGATAAAAATTAATACAAAGTGAAATACTAACACAGAAATCTACACTGTTTAAGGCTAGCACCATGAAAAGGAACATTAGTTGAAAACAAAATTGTCATTTAATGGACATCACGAAATTTGCTGGTTGAAAGCAATATTCTTATAGAGATAAAAGGATTATCAATTTGGTTTTCTTGTCTCAAGTATTGAAAATTATATTTATTTAAGCTCAAATATCATGCTTAATTGTTATTACAATATAAAAAATTTATGGTTTTTTTCTTATTAAAGTTCATAAATTAGAATGTCTCATATTCATTTATCAATAGGTGATATAAGTGATATACTTAACAATAGTCTAAAGGCATTTCTAATCTGTTGGATATTAAAATAGAGCTGAGACAGAAACAATTAATGAAATGGCCAGTAAAAATTGGCGTTTTTTATTAGAGTATATCAAAGTAAATGGAAGGCGGACGCTCTATATTATATTAACAAGGTGTTTCACAGATCACCGAAATATAACAATTCTTCTGACTTCTCATATCTTATTCAGTAATTCAATTTTCGTTTCGAATAATTTGGATATCAAAGAAGAGAGCGATATATAAATAATTAATTATTTATAGAAAGTGTCTCATGAGATATGAAATTTATCATTAAATATTTCGAGGATGCATTTTAAAAATTGCTTGGAAAATTTGCATTAATTGGCTGGTGTAATCAAATATTTTGGCGCGATCTCAAGTTAGATTATGCTAACTTTATCGACGGTTTCTCATTTTGATGCCTGAAGGAGAGAACGAATGCTTTTGAACGATACTTTTATGTACCACTAATTTTCTTAACCGAACCTCTTTTGGATGAAGAAATACATCCTTAGGTGTCAGAAACTTCAAAGTTTGTATTAAATATTCATTCCAAAGTAAACTTCTTACGATGTTATCAAGACATAATAAAACAGGGATGTGATAGACAACGCTGCTTAAATAAATAGGAGGGGAAAAAATACACAAACTAATCAGAGTTATATGGTTCATTAACACAAGAGTTTGAAACGTGGATGCAAATCACAGTTATCACAATGATAATCAAATTAGAAACTTCCTGACAATGATGTTTAATTTAAATCCGACACCAACTAAAAGCATAGAAATTAAGATAATTCAAAATCAATTAAGTTCCACTTCAATTGGATATCTTAAACATAAGTGTGTTGAGCAAAATGCATAAGAAGTGTTAATATATTTAACATTGCTTATTTTCATTAGAAATTCTCCTAGTGAATATGAATTAGTAAAATTTTGTATATATATATATATATATATATTTAATTAAATAAATTAATGAATGTATGAATATATAGGCCACCATATACAGTGCGGGTCAAAAGAGTTGGGCACTCAACTTCACAAAATATTTCTGCAATGAGGAATACAATAGATTTGATTTTTATCACTAAACTCAATTTTGCCATTGTGAATTCAAATTTTCTTCTAATTTTTTAATTAAAAATATAATTTTCAGCCTATGCTCCTGTGAACCTATTCCCTTAAATATACATGCTATGTAATTAAAAGTTAAAAATTGGAACTCACAGTAAAAAATTTAGTTTATTCTAAGTTTTGTGTACGAATTTATTCAGAAAATTTGGAAACATTAAGAATAAAAGTTTTTAAAAATCCTATTACATCACTGATTTTGAAGTAAATTCATTTAAATTATTTGGATTTTACCAATATTGGTTTGGGAATAAATTAATTTTTTACACTGAACTCGATTTTTTCACTATAATTTACATAGGATGATTAATTATAGAGATAGTTTTTAGGGTGCCCCTTTAATATTTCCAATAGGATAAATGAGATCGTATAATTGAGAATATAACGTTTAATTAACACAACATGTTTTTTCCCCCTTCGTAGCAATTGTTCGAGTTGAACTTGATAAGTAAACTCAATAGAATTGTTACAAGCACTCAACAACCATGGACTATTAATTTGTAATTTTTTACTTATATATATATATATATATATATATATATATATATAAATATATATATACTATATATGTACATAGCTATATAGATATTCAAAGATCGTTGAGTGTATATTAATTTAGAAATACTATCATTGACAGTTTGCATTATGAATAAATTAGTTATGTGTATTAAATTGACCTGTCTCTTTCAATTTTATTCAGTTGAAATGTAGTTACCTGCTTGGAAGATTTTTTATTTTAATAATTTCGATGTGCAGTTTTTCAGATTCTGTATCGAATTTAATTGCGAACCAGAGTCTCCCTAGATGGTCATCTGGAAGAGGAACAATATCACCATCATCAACATCAGTGTACAAATCAGGATTAATTGTTCCAAGTGGGGGCTTATCTAAAATAAAGTGTAACCAACTGCAATGCTCAATTTGAATTTAACTGAAAACAATTCAACGATTTCTTAAATTTTAAGCAATCCGATCAATTGTTCAAAATATAAGTTATGTCATGGGACTATGGGACCTGAAAATTTCATGGGGCTGGGATGGGACTAGGACTGAATCGGAACGGAACTAAATGGGACTAGGACGAAGACAATCCTGATCCCACAGAACCCTATAGCAAGCAACTGAGATTTCTTAGGCAACCCAAACAAAATTATGCATTTGAATTCTTACAAACTTAAATTCATTTATCACTTTTAAGTAAATAACTGTTCAATATTTTAGTTGAAGCTGGTTAAAATTTCATAATGTAAAAGTTGGAAATCGGGGAACAATTGAGTTGGCATAACATGAAAAGAACAACTTCACAATTACTTCTTACGAAATCTTCAGGCTAATATTTGTAATAAATTTCTATATCTGAAGATAATTACACTCATTTCTAATGCATCTCAAGTAATGCCTAAAAGCTTAATGTTAGATGCAGTTTCTAAGTGACTCAGAAGGCTAGACGTAATGAACATTTGCTTTGATTTGATTTTGTTAAGAACAAGAGAATGGGCACGACTATATTCTAGTAGGTAACCAAATTCAGTATTGTTTGAAAAAGTGCTTTGAAGAAGATTTGCGATATCGTTTAGAGTCCATTTTACAGAAATCCTTGACAGACATCGAAACGAATTTCTTTTGGATTCTGATATTTCTTTGTCAATTGTTCCAGTGTAATATTCAAATAACATCCACATTCCCTCGTGATAAAGTACGTCGCTCTTATTCATCGCGTTCTTAATAGAAGGAGTTATCCAAAGAGTATCACTATTGAAATTTTCCACAAACTTAACACGAGTACATTTCATTGCGTTTTGCAAGACACTTTCAAATTAAGCCACTTTGTCATCAAGTTCTCTCATGTAATACATAGATGAAAATGTCTCACTGCATAGTTTATGAACAAAGAATGAACTTAATCAAACGCTTTCTGCAAAAATGTTACATTGAAAAATCCTTTAGAGAAAAGCACTAGTTTTCAAATCTTGTTTTGACTTACCAATGGGGTGCAGCAGTTTTACATCATTGTAAATAAGTGAAATGTGATCAATAATACAGTTATCATAAGAAGGCGTGATTCAATTCCTCAATAAGCTTTGTTCACTCATAATACAAAACAGTATTGGCCGATGATGTTAACAATGTGACTTGTGATGTCCATATTTTGACAGAGATTTGGAGCAGTGTATAAGCAAGCAAAATATAGCAATGCACATGAGATTAAAATTTCTTCCATTGTTTCTTCAGTCATTTAATAAAAGATTTATAAATACGATTATAAGAAATTCAAAAAATGTATATTTATATATTGAATGAAATAATAGGAGAAGCAGAACAATAAATTAGTTGTCTTTAAAAAAGCTCGTTTCAAGCTCATTGCATTCCCAATGCATTGTTCAAGCTCATTGACAATTTTGAATGAGAGCGATGTGTACGAAGACTTCTAACTTTCATTTTAACATCTGCTGTATTTTCACTTTGTCATGGATCATACCATTTGTAGTAGCAGTATCGCCATCATTTTCATTTATCCCACGAACCTTTATAGATTGATCCTAATTTACAATGGCAGAATTCTGTTTGCTTCGATAGTAATACAAGTCAATTTTGTTGAACTAAGATCATCAATCTTCTGTTGTAGACTTGGAATCTCAGAATTAAGTTTAACTATATATATATATATATATATATATATATATAGATATATATCCTTCGTTCTTGCACTTGATTAATGAATCACAAATGCAAATTCATTAATACGCTCAGATTTTACACTAACGTGCTATTGTTAAAGATCTTGAGAAGTAGAGAAAAACGTATTAAAAAAACCAAAACTGTAAGCTTAGTTTTCATTCATATTATGGATATATTATAATTTTGCAAACATATTAAATATAAGTAAAAAAACACGCTGTAAATTTCACAAACATTCTTTCATTGCTATTACTTTTTCAACTGTTATGTAGAGGCTTTCTACACAAATTGAAGGGAAGGTAATTTATTCGTCAGGTTTCGATTGGGAATGCATTCATTTAAACTTGACATTATTTAAATTAACTTTGTATTATTAATTTATACCAGAAATTAGGAGATTACGCTTCTACCTTTACAAAGTTCAAAGAAATTTTGAAGTTCAGACGCTGTTGGACACATTCATTTATCTCTAAGCTCCAAAAATATGTTTGCGTTTCTAATCAAATAGTAATAAATTATAACCTAAAGTACGAGTGTTCGATAAAAACTTGACTAAGCATTAAGAAATGTTGTCATTATTTTGACTAATGCCTTAAATCAAAATATTAAGTGTCCAAAGTTTTTTAAGCACAAGCTAATAGTTTCTATTTACTTTAAATGAGTAAAACATAATATTTTAGGTTTTCAATTGAAAGAAACAATTCATTGTTTGACAAGAAATTTTATTAATTAAATAATCAATGAATTCCATTATTTACATTGTTATTAGATTTAGATTTCCCCAGCAAACAACATTTTCAAAATATACAGAAATCATTTCTGAGATCAAGTTCATAAAGCGAACCAATAATCTGTGGTTATCATGTTGTACAATGAGCAAAATGTGAAAGTACCAAATGATTAATTAAATTTTAATTTTACCATATTTTAAAATACAAATGGAATATTGATCTAAATTAAAGCTGAATATTCAAATTAATATTCTTAAAATTGACTTTTTGTATGAAATAAACTTCTTCCAATAATCTCTTTACATTATAGACGTTCACTCCCCCAAGTCACAAACTCATTTTAGTTTACAGGGAATTGCTGTGTGTGTAAGCATCGCGTAAAATAGAACGATGCTCTCCCTAGACTGAAAACAAGTTATAATATTTATTTAAGAATATATTAAACAAAAAGCTTAAGTTCATTATTATTCGTAGCACTCCTTTGTGAATTAATGAAATATTCATAGCATCCATTGAACACAGATTGCATACAATTTTTATTATTCTTTGAGTAATCATTAAAATTGAATGTACAAGCCAGAAAATAACCAAATAAAGCACTTAGGAAAAGTTGAATCCATCAATTTCAATTTTTTTAAGTTACCCTTAAATTTTACCTTGATAAATGCAACAAAATGGTTTCAAAGTTTATGAACTTCCAGACAATCAACAATATTATCTGTGTATTGTATCTCCTAAATTTTTGGAAAATGTTTGCAATTATAGCAATCATAATTTATAATCATCTTGTCGATTTGTTGAAAATAGGATAACTTTGAAAAAGTCATTTTCAAACCGATTTCTAGAATAGACCTTGTTGTTTGCGCAAAATTTTGTGTAAAATTACGAAATAGACAAATTAACCTATAATCGGATTCTTTGAAGCATTCATATTTTGTTTTTTTAAAATGTTGATATATGCTTCACATAGTTAAGCATAAAGTTTCCTTTCGTGTATATATACATATAAATTTGAATTTAGTACTAGTAAGAGGATGTTGATGTGTTGGAGATTAAATAGTAGCAGTAAAGATGCAATAATTTTGTAAAATCATAAAATTCTCTTTGCTCAAAACTGTGGTAAAAAAAGCACAATTGATTTCACTACATTACTTTCTAAATTTATAACCATCATAATGTAAAAGTAGTCTTCGTTGTCTTTTTGTTTCCAAAAACTTTTGTTACTTGAATTAATATTTATATTAGCAATATTGAATTCCTGTTTGCGCAACAAATGAAAAACTACAACTAATATTCAGTACACTTCTTAGCATATACACGTTTTAAAAAATATCAGTTGCAAATTTTAAGGCACGCTAAAGAATGTTCTTTTTCTAATGAAGTTATGAAAATACAGATTTGAATTATTTCGCTTTTTTCAGATACTCTTTCATTCAAAGAGTCACTCTTGGCTTCTAACAAAGTGCTTTATCCAAAGTTGTTCAAGGGTCATGCGTGTCACTGGAAGGAAGAATTACTGTTTCGGAGGACGAATGCTGACCACAAGTAACAAGAAAACAACAACAATCCGTGATTGAACCACGATGACCCGTGTTGTAGGTAATTCCGTTTTACAGCAAAATCATGTTACTCTAGATGAGCTACATTAATTGTTGATTCTTTAGTTTTGTTATATTTGGTGTTTCAATCATTTGCGTTTTTTTCTTTGAATCATTGTGAATGATATATAGATTTTTGCGGTCATCTACAGATCTATTGTTCACGTGCCAGTGAAATATCAGATCATGTGGGTAACGAGTGCCGAAAAGATGACTTGTGAACGTCCCTGCTACTGCCTCCCGTAGGCTGCAGATAGCGTCAACTCTTGCTTCATGACTGAAGCTTTTGGATTCTTTGTAGACTTTTGTCTTAATTCATCTTTATGTTCGGCTACAGTTCTCTCAACATGGAATATTTTGATAAGTGATTTCCATTAAATGGGGCTTGATCTCATTATAAAAATGTAGTTACAATTAGGCTCATTAAAACATTTTCTTTAAATTGTATTAATTTCCATTGTTGCATTGTATCCAAGGGTCCGATCCTAAGCTCTAAGCCAAACTTTAAGAAACTAGTAATTAATAGCTATAGTATATAGATTGCCCTTTCCAAGGAAAGCTGTATTAGGCATTTGGGGCTAAATTTATGAATTCAGATTAAGTTACCATTATTCATTTGCAAATTTTAGACAACAAACAGAGGTAATGCGTCTATAGACATTGAATGAATATTTCCGAAGTGTTCCAATAAATTTTATTAAAGTAATAATACAAATAATCATTAGTAACTTACAGCACTCTTGCAAAGATAAAACTATCAACAGCTAATCATTATTGTAGATACTTAGAGCAAGCTTAATACAGTCAAAATACTAACTTCTTACAAAATAATTTTCCGAGTGTAAACAGGCGAATTTATCACTGTTATTGCCCTCAGATTGTTTTCTTTTTCCAAGTGGGCTTTTTGGAGGCACAACGAAGGGGATTGGTTCATCAAGATTTCTAAAATTAAAAATGTAATAATCTTTAAGTTACTCATTTTGTACATGATGTGCATAAACGTATGTTTTTTGTGATTAAAATTTTCTTCCAAGGAAAATATTTTATGGAAAATAAAAAAATGAAACTGCCACATTTATATGATATTAAGAAGGTTTCGGAACGTGCAAATTCGGATAAAATTGGAAACCCAATTGAATTGTTCTTGAAAATGTACCTATAGTTAGCATTATAAATGCTGTTAATGAAATGGACTTGTAATCCTTAATGATCGATTTGGTTAAATCTGATTGGAAGACGTGCCAAGCATTTTGAAACACAATCAAATCTATGCCTGAGAGCATTTTGGCTAAGGCAGCCAACGCTTGACGCGAATTAGATTCACAAAATTGTACTTAATAGCTAACTGAAACAAGACATTTATATGAACAATAATAAATATTTACATATAAAATCAACAAACCGTTGATATTTGTGAAAAGCTGAAAATTTATTATTTCTGGCCCATTCTGACGAATCAGGCAAAACGTGGTTTGCGTAGATTTTCTTGCCTCATTGGTTTTTTTTCAATGCAAGAATTACAACATTGACAACATCTGAAATATTCAGACGCTGATAGATATTTTTGTCACATATTTTTAGCGAATTACATTAATTTCAAAAATTTTGGGAAAGCAAAATCCTTTTAGGGGAGTATTCGATATTCTTCTTCAGTAGGCTTGTAAATATTCAAGAGCTTCACAGTACATCATTTTTAGAAATGAAATTTCTTGAAATCCATTTTTGAAAAAGTAGTTAAGACAACTAATTGATGAAAATATTTTTCGTGAAAGTTGAAATCATGTTACTGCTAACGTGAAATAAATTCTATCCTTATGACATATTTTTCATGTTACACTATTTATAAATAGAAAGTATACTCCTAAGATTTGAAAAATGCAATATTTTATTGATACATGCCTATAAAATTGTAAAAATAAATTAATTGAAGAAACATTACCCGCATATTTTCAATACTATAATTGAATTATTATTGCCAACAATAGTGTCTGTTACTCACAACAAACAATTAGTTTTTGTAAATTTATGTCAATTAAAAAAACAAAGTTGCTATTAGACTAGAAAGCATTTGTCATCTCTAGCAGGTGAAATTTGGCTTGAATTGTGTTGCAACAATTGGCAACAACTACGTAATCACGACATGAAACTATATTCAGCATAATACTAACTATATGAATTATTTTACAAAATCGGTGGTTAAAATAATTATTACATGCCATTTGAATGTCTTTGAATTTACAGATGCCATCTAGCGACATTTTATAAATGTATTTTTAGATTTGTAACAATTTTAACAAAATGGTTTACATCTTTTATGACTTGTTTTTTATTTTACGCCGATTCTTCCAATTCCAATTAACAAAGTGATCTAATTAACTTTATTGAGATTTATGATATTTGCATTTTTGAACTGATTTTGATTAATTCAAAGTACATTTCTTGTTACTACACTGTATATTCTGAGCTATCTTGATCTTGATTGAGCATCAATTCTACATTTCGAAAGCTAGCACTTAGATAATTTTTGTTATTGCGAAGAAACATAAATCTGTACTAATGAGTAAATTTATTGTTAAAAATAGAGAAAGCTGTGAAATAAGTTGGACAGATTCAAAATAGATATTTCAATCATTGATAAATCAATCAATTCGTTGTGAATTCATGTCACGTATATTACCTGGTCATTATCTCATTTGATTACCTAATTTAATTGCTGTCAATTTTAATTAAATACCTTCTTTCCTACAGTTATGCGACTGTCCAAACTTCGAATGAACTTATTTGAACAAATTATATGCTGCCCAGTAAAATCTGTAAAAAATTTTGAAGGAATTTCCACAGATTTAGTAGAATAGTAATTAGAGTAATTACTAACAAATACCAATTGCATGCGCTATAAATACGAGATTTAGATTTGCAAAATAAGTGCTTTAACATAAATGTGTCATGAAATATATTTCATCATTAAATATTTTCATTTAACTGTGAAATGAGTTCCTTTCTAATAAAGGTGGTTTCATTCTCTTCAAACTGCAAGTAATATAATCTAAGGCCTGAATGTTAATCTTGCATCACATAGTACAATGAGTTTCATTCGAAATAATAGTTAAGAAGTTTGAAGATGAGAACCAAATCTAGGAACGTATCTTCATCCGGTTGATTCCAAATGATAAAATTGATCTATAAGGATATTTTCAGTAATATATCAGGAAAAATAAATACAGACTATATTTATAGAATTGGTTAAGGGGAACTAGATATAATATAATAGGGTTTTGTGAGACCATGCAACCTCATATGCCAGAGACAAAAATTGGACTGAAACCAAAAATGAAAAAACTCGCTCTGTGCATTTTACACTGTTACTAATAATTTTGATCAGCTTTAGTCAAATTGAAATTAGGCTGTGCAAATTCTGGTATAAAGGTACAAAAAAATTTCAATGGGACTAGATGGTTCTGGGAATAAAAAAATTCTGGTCCAGCTGAATACTACAATATTACTAAGACATACATCAATTTAAAAGTTTGAAGTTGGGCTATGCTCTTCCAGAAAGTGGAATAAAATGAACCACATTTTTTGAAGTAATATCTACCAAAGAACTGTAACATTTATTCTCAGCCCTTATAAAGTCTTCATAAACCAGGTTGGTATTTCAGAGTTTTAAACAAGTTCTCCATTCATTGCAATAATCCAGGCTATTTCCAACAATACAAAATTGTATTTTTCAAAACAAACGATAGAAAAGTAGGCGTCGACGTGATAATTAAATTTTACTTTGAAAATTACGACACAATAAATCAACGAAATAAAAAGAGACACAATGAAATTGCAAATGCGCTTTGTAAACTGAAAATCGAAGTTTAATGAATTAAAAAAGAAAGCGAATTAAAGAGAATTTAACATAAGACTATCAATATTAATGAGTCAAAATGTTTATATATTCTCAGCGAATGTTCCAGGGAACTGATATCCTCTCAGAGGATCAGTCAAACTGTCGGAACACTCACATCTTGGTGTCTTTCGATTGTTTGCTATCTACTTTGTAAATTTTAAAAAATAAGCATTCAATAATTAATTTTCCAAGTCATGATTAATAAGTCCATTTTTGTAGGTTGGTAAAATTTATAAAATATGTATTTCCTTCTGCCAAATCATTAGACTATGGATCACCCATGGAATCTTAAATATGTTAATGTCTATTTCTGACATTTCAGTTTTTCTGCTGCATTATCATTGTTCCCTTTGATAATAAATTTTAAGTTAGCACTCATCGCCAAATTCCGCCTACTTCATTAGAGAACATCATTTAACATATAATACTTCTTTATTTAATGCTTATATGTAGTATATAACTTTTTGATGCAATGGTACATCCAAACTATCTTATTCAATTCAAAATTTCAATAAAGATAGTTTTTTGAGGTACTGGGTCAATTTTCAGACTATCTTTGGCTAATAATGACTTGTTCTATTAACTATGCTTTGCGGTGTATATTAGTGGAATTCCAGAATACATTGGCATACAAAATTTAACAATATTTTATTACAGGTAAATTTTAATATTCATCAGAACAAACATCAGGTTACAAAATTGTCAACTCAAATACTTTGAGGTGTTAACATGTCTTGGTTTTCTCTATTACAAACTTCCTCATGAAACATCGATCACTTGAAAAGCATTCCTACTATTGTAGTAATCATATGGTCATCATAAGAGGCATACTTCACTGCTACCTTGTATGGGTACATAAGTGATATTAAGAATATCGTCATCATTGTAATTTCGAGTGAGTGAGGGAACATGAAGGTATGTTGCTGAAAAGAAAATAACATGATGCAATATTTTTGTTGCAAGTTTATTTAATGTAATTTGAATCTTGCACACATTGTTTTGTATTCATGATGTACATATTTGACTGCATCTGCTTCCTCATTTTAACTATTAGATGATACACAGTGATGAGAATGCTGAGTTACTTCTTTGAATAAATAAATACGTAAAATATATCAATGATGTAATTCTAGAAGATGTGATAAATTTCACTGTTCCGCCAAATATTAATAACATGTTATATGCGTTATTTTTTTAATTTCTAAATATTGGTTATAATTAAGATGTATTCAAACAGAATTTTCTGGAAGAAACCTATAATAGAACAATGAGTTTCTACAATCAATGAATCTCTGAAATATTTGTTCTGATTTTCAATCTTTTAACTTTTCATTCCATTTTTAGAAGTCTATTAATAATCCTTCATGCTTTCATTGGAAACCGAAGAGAAATATTCCTTATTTCTTTTAAGACTTCCGGTATCTGTAAATTTTAAATGTGCATGAAAACGCACAGATCTGCTACGGTACATATCGTCTTATCATTTTAAAGTGATAATTGTTTTGTTGGTAAAACTTTGTAGAATTTTATAATTTCCTATTTTTTACAATTATGACGACAACCAATATTTTCAAAAATAACTCTGTATAATATATCAAATCCTGAGGTTACCTACTTTGAAATACGATAAATTCTACTGCAAATTGACTTGATATGCAAAAATATTTTTCTTATCATAATGTAAACAATCGTATTTCAAATTTTCAATTTTTGAGATAGTGTCACCAACAAATTTTAGAGGCGTTTACTATCAGTGATAGCATGCAAAAATTCACATAAGATGGCCATCGGGTTACACCTAATATTGTTTCTCAGTAAAGGGGTGCAGCTTAACGCGAAAGTCAACAACTAAACTGGATTTCTTCTCAAGGAATTTTTTGATATATATATATATATATATATATATATA
>CABFPE010000062.1:1867742-1889087 GCA_900660155.1 Hofstenia miamia | reverse complement strand
TTCATCAAATTTACTAACATGCCTTACACAAACAAACACACACAAATATATATATATATATATATATATATATATATTTGTGTGTGTGTGTGTTTGTTTGTGTAAGGCATGTTAGTAAATTTGATGAAACTATGTGCATCATGAAACATATTTAAGCTAGGTTTTATATATAATTGCTGAAATTTATGCAAATTTTTAAAATTATAAGTAAGCAGACCATTTGATTGAATTCTTTTAATAACAGAAATCTATTAAAAATTCTTCTGCCTTCAATTGAAGTGACAAAGCGCAGTAGACTTTGAACATTCTAATTTACTTTGTTAATTTAGAAATGAGGAAATCTTGAAAATAAAATATTTTATGAAAATCAGTTTGCGCGGTCTCATTCGAGCAGCGAACCTTCTTAGAGATTTACCTTTAACAGAAAATGGCCAATTAGTATCTCTTCCTTTACAGTAAATTAACAACGCGATTTCCTCAGTCAATCAATAACAATATAAAACAAAAAAGCCGCCTGAATATATTTTTACCTGCAATTTAAAAAAATGCAAAAATCTATCCAATATATTAAAATAATTTCATATAAAAAATTTTTTATTATCTCTTGAAGAATATCAATTATTTATCAATTTTCAACAGTGTTTGCAATAATTTATCAACATTTTGAAATTTGTATTTGCACTTTATATTATCCATTCCATTTTTTTCAGAATTACATTTACCTCAGAAATTAGAAAATTTTTGTGATGATTACAGAGCGTAATCCTTTGTCGTCTAAAATATTAACAAGGACACCGAGCTAATATAATATTCTAAGGAAATAAGCATCGCGATTTTAAATCTGAAATATGTCATAGTAGGCTTATGAAAATTACAATGAAACAGCATTGTTCGTACAGTTTGTACCTAAAAAAATTTATTACAGATGATATTTCATAAAAGCATATACATGTAGGTTGATGAAACTAGAAATAAACAACTAATCATTTTTAGTGTCCGCCATAATTAATAGATTATAATGAAATTAAATTCAATAGAAATTTTTTGAAAATCTATTTATTAATTTACACTATTGTGTTGACTCGCTGTTCTGATAGTAAAGAGATAGACACGACCAGGTTGTCCAAAGGCCCAAGAAAATTTCAATTTTGTTGTTTTGTATTTGGTACTTCCATATAGAACATTAAGAGTTAGCAATACACTTAATTTGTTAAAATGAACCATCCAAAAATTTAACGGGAAGAAAGCGGGTTCCCTTTTTTCCAGGAGTACGCACACTCACGGTGGCTAAATTTGTCTCTTAAATCTAAACTATTGTTTTAGATTGAGAGTGGTAACTCATGCAGCCTAATTAATGATCTTTCTCCTTTTACTGTATTTTTATGTGTATGGACAAATACTGTCAATATGTTATTGCCCAATATTAAAATTACTATTAATAAATTAAAAATAGGTAAAAAGTCTATTAAAACGATTTAATAATAATAATAATAAAATAATTTATTGGAATCAGAAAGAAGTCATCTGATGATTTTAATTTACAATTTTAAAAGAACTTTTTGTTAATATTTTTTGAGAATTCCATCGGGAAGGAAACTTGTATATTTATTTATTGCATTGCAACCGGAACGTGGTTTCCTTTCTGTAATCGAAAAACAACATTCATGAATAGTTTTCGTTCGGGAGGTATTCCTCTCAAAATATAATTACTATTGTTCGTTATTTTGTCATATAAGTTGTTATCCATTTCCAAAATAAATTCCTTCATGGGTATATATAATTCCAATAATCCCATTCTTTGTGCTTTGCTTTGGAGGCGATATCAATCTTGTGTAAGGTTTGTTGGGAAACCCCCCCCCCTACACTTTTATATAATAGCTTATATGAGTGGAAATCATTGTTCTAAATAAATAATTGAAGTTTTCACACCTATAATTTAAGTACTTCATCTTGAGTAGGAGCTATGTTATGGGTCCGAATTAGGGTTTATTGTAGCGTCTACAATACACTACAAGCCGGATCGTCCATCAAAATATCTTTCGTGAGTGCCATTCTCATTAGCATCAACATTTTATTATCTTTATTGATGATTATTAAGTCCCTTGAGGAATACCACAGTTAGTCTCGAGTAATCCTGATTGATGTTTACACATATAGACAGATTGTTTTCCTTCCAGTAGAAAATCAGAAAGAATATTAATCGCATGTTTTTGATAGGTTATTAATTTAGCTATTTTTTTTAGAATTTTGTGCCTTGAAGCGCGGTTGGGTGCGTTTCTGAGATCAAGAGTAAATATTCTCACATAGTCGTAAAGTTTGCTGTGATTTTTGCATGTATTAATGATTTTCAGAAGAGCGCATTATGTCGATGAACCTTTTCTTTAACCAAATTGGTTAGATTTAAGTGTCTTATTGTATTTGTTAGTTATTAATGTGCTAAAGAGTAATCTCTCGAAAATTGTAGAATTAATTGAGGTAATTGATACAGGACTGAGATGGTTTACTGATTTAATCTTTGGATATGTGCCTTTCTTGATATGCGCGATGTTTTTTATTAACCAATAATGAATACTATCTGTTCCAGAGAAGACTTTTTAACTTTAGCTAAGGCATTGCATACTGTGATTAAATCCAACATTTCAATCGGACCCTTCTTTAATGGTTGGAGACTCAAAGTTTTCAATAAATCTGCTTGAAAATGAGAAATGGTCTATTTTCAATTTATTATGCATTTAATGGGTTGATCGTTCTGTGATTTTTAAGATTATTGGTGATGTAGCATTGCATTGCCATTGATTGCAAATGCATTATGGTCGTTGGTAAGACATTCCAAATATATAATTTTCAATTTCCTTAATACGCTTGGCATCCTAGAAAAAACAATATATGGTGACATAAACGATTTAAAGATAACTTCAATATGATGTAATGTATGTTCTTACTTCCAAAAGAATCTCGAAAATAATTTTCTTGGTGTAAAGAGATCTTGCCAAAAATATTCCATTGTTGAATTTCTTATGATGGAGTCCTTTTTTATTGTTAAAGGGCTAGCTCGTGTGCACTATAATGCCGTTCTTCAAGTTTAAATTAAGAAGTTTAAGATTGCAACACACATTACATGAATGAGTAATCTTCCAAATATTTAAGTAGTATTGCAGAACATGCCTTTCTAAAAACGTCATCAGAATGCATGCTCTCCTACATGTAACCAAATCTCAATTAATTGATTCACAACACTTACAAAGATTGAAATTTTGTGTAGTAGCACTACACAATTTGTTCTCAAAGTTTGCATTGAATTTAATAAATTTCTCGTTTTATTGTAATTTTAACAAACTACAATATTTAAGAACAGCTTAGTCATAATAATTTTTAAAGTCAATCAATAAAGTGAAAAATTTCAAAACTATGTATCAATGTTTTCCCATATCGCACAAATGGCAATTTCTATTCCTGTATGTAGATTTTGATCATATTTTTGTGGTTAACAGTATCAAAGAAAGTAAAACTTTCCTATTTTACACATTCATTATCAGTTTAAAATTTCTAGTGACCATTGATCACCACCAAGGCCGACTTCAAGGTTCATATTAGTTGTATACAAAGGTGAGAAAATGATAAAGATTTGGTATTGATTCGATGTAAATTCCTCTTGAATGACCTTTTCCATTCCGTGTTTCATTATAGATGAAAGCGATATTCATAGATTAACAAATAATTTAATTAAATCTCTAAGCTACGCCAGAATCTACAAAGGGTGGAGAGTAACTGTTAACAATTAATGAAGAGGAATTGATACTAACTCAATTCCTTATGTAACTTTAGATTTAAAGTTAGAATTTGTATTATATAAACAAATTAAATAAAAATGAGTTAGGCGACTGATTGTCGTAAACCGTTATGTTAATTGGATTTTTATCTGAAATCGAACGTTATTGTACTAAAATCTAATTTGTAGGAGTTTTTTTAGGCATTTCCTGTTAAAATCTGAGGATCATCTTACATCAAACAGTGCGGAGCTTTGTAACTAAAATTACTTTTCCAGATATACAATTCTATTTTCTTTTCCTTTGAAATGAATATATTTATGATGAATTATAAAATTTTCTAATATCGATTAAGTAAACAGTGAATTTTTGCATTGCTAGATTCCTGCTTTGTTTTCTTACTACAATTGAATTTTCTTACTTTGGCTTAAAGTGGCAAATTAATACATTTTAAAGGGATACTTTTCATCATATTGATATAAAGTACTGTTGTGTTCTTTGTTGTCAGACTCAGGAGCACCTTCATAGCAGAATGGAAAGCAGGTCAATCTGACTCGAGCCACAATTTAGGTCAATGAAGGCACCTGTTATGGTTCCAAATTAGGGATTAGGGTAGTTGGTTACAATACGGGTCAAGGCGGATCGTCTATCAAAATATCTTTCGTGAGTACGACTCTCATTAGAATCAACATTTTATTGTCTTGATTGATGATCATTTGGTCTGATTAGTGAAGTCATTGGCACATTCCACATTAAATGAGACTAGTAAAATGCTTATATTTATCTACGCATTTCTTTATTAATCTACCTATATGCCNTCCCAAAAGCAAATTGCAGGACATCCTTAGTGGTGAGTCCCCTTAGGCTTGAGAGGCCGTGTTATAATTTTCTGCTGACAATATCCTTAGAAACCTCAAACACTTTTTAAAATTTTTGTGTGGATAAATTTGACAACTTTATCTTAGTTGTTATTTGTGAAAAACAAATGGTAGTTTGAACAGAAGTGGACTTAGAGTTGGGCTTATATTTTTATTACAGAATATTCTTGAACTCGAGAAATTCAAATCCCAAGATTATCCAATCCAATTCTGTTCGAATTAAATATAAAATTTTAGTAATCTATTCATTAGTGTTATCAATCGAATGTTTAATTATTTATGAGGAACATGTTTAAAAGCAACGCCCAAGTATATTGTTGGGCATTTTAGTACTGAACAACCCAATTTATAGCAAAAAAGATCTCTACTTATTCATATGATACTTGCTGTAAATTAATGCTTAAAGAACTCAATACATTATCAAGTCGTTTCTAAGAAATATTTGTCAAACTTACAAGCTCAGTTTTAAACACATAATGATTAGCTTGTAGTTTGCAAATTTAATATGAAATTTGCTTTAATGTAGACTTCAAAAATCAGGCAGCTAGGTTTTAGAATAGCATAAAAGTTTATTTATCAAAATATAGAAAGTCCATGCAAATTTCAATAAATTTGTGATTTTCAGGAGCAATATATTGTAGCATCGTTAGGTGCACGGAAGTGCACTGAGTGATAGAACGCGACTAACTATTTCTCTATTTACAAACGAATTCATCTCTTATATACAGTAAATCTCCACAATATGTACTAATAACAATATGTACTAATAATATGTACTAGTAAACACGAAAGCAGTGAACTGGACGATAGCAAGAAACCGGTACCTGCCGCCACAATATATTTGAATTATTCTGTGAGAGAATTTCAAAAACACATCGTATATAAGCTGTTTCTGATTTATTGACTTGAGATGTATTAGTGCAAATTTGTTGTAAATTGAACATCAATTACGGCCGCAAAGTCTCTTGTAAATATCTTTTATGATTGTCTAGTAAAGTACTTGAAAGCTTGTCATGTCTTCATATGTAGACAAGACTCCTAGTAAAGGGTAAATTGAATAATATATGAAGTAGCTGCAAATTATGGAATCAATTGTTTCTATAACCTTACTATTAAAACCTCTGTAAACTCTATTAACGATAACGATGATCCTTGCCTTTGAAAAAGCTGTCTTAATGTAAAATTTACAATGTAATCTCTGATTGCAAAATATAAATATATATATATATATATATATTTATATATATTTGTCTGCATATAATACATATAAACCCATCGCTCAATAAAATATTAATGTGTGTTACAAAACTGTTTAGTCAAGTACAAAGTTTAAGCTGTTTTTTCTACAATTAAAATGAATTTCTCAAACAATAATTTCGTAGATTTTTCAATTACTAGCAGCTATGAATGCTTTATATTAATTTAGCTTTTTTGAAAATGAAGTACACACTTGTTTGCTAAGAGGGCTTGAGTGGATAACTACTTTAATGTATGCACTGTAATCTTGCTTCATCCTCCCTACCTTATTTAACGTTTCTTAATACAGACGTTCTCAAGCACAAGGAATCGGAATTAACACAAATGACTTTATATATTTTTTAGGTCTATCGTTTGAGATTTTTAGCAAGGCATATAATATCATGAATCAAATGTTACACTCAACGATCTGCTTGATAATTAACATTAAATTCATTAAAGCAGGTCTGATTACGATTATCAAAATAATAATGCCTAATATGCGAACTGAAATAATCAAAATGACTATATATATATATATATATAGTTATGAAAAGCTTATATACAACTGATAAGATCCTCAGTATTAATCATCACACTAATGGCTTGAAAAAATTAAAAAGATTGCCTTACTTTGAAAGCTTATTAATTTAAGTCGTTTATAATCAATCTGGATTAGTTTAGCATGGTGTCTACAGAACACACAAAACAAAGTTGCAAGCAAAAATATTTATATATTTACTTAGCGTAAAATATTTTCATATCACTAAAGTAAATTCAAAAAATCTTACTCAGGACTAAATAATAAGCATAATTTATAATTTACTTTTCATTTTTATAATGTACAATTTTCATTTTGTTTAAAATAATATTGAAATTTTGTAGTCTTTTGAATACAAGGGCGTAGTCAGAAATCTCCAAATTTGCAAAAAAGAGGGCGTTTGACATAAATTAGAAAATTTATTGCAGTAGATGTACAAATGATCGATTTAAGGCCCATATATGGAAATTAAGGTGATTTATACTCATTGTATTATTCTATTTAGTGGATATTTCACAAATTTACCATGTTATTATTATTATTATTATTATTGTTTGAATAAGGGTTTAAAGCCCTTCCTAGCTAAGTCACGGAGTCCTATGTATTATCAAAGTTATTATTAGCATCCGAATTTTATTGCGTCAAGAAACGTATTAAATTGCGCTTAATTTAACTATAGCGCAGGTAAATAAATGAGAAAGATTTTTTTCAAATACCAAAACCCTTCAACGACAGTACACAAGTCTTTTCGCCTTATTAAGATACAGCAGTCCAGCAGTCTGGACGAACACATGTAGGCGCACAATCAACAACAGTACCCGTAAACACACCAGATGGAGGACAGGTACTTTATAAATTTTCACTAAGCATTTTCATCAAGATGCAAGAAACGTTCTTTATTTTACTGAATCATATACAGCAAAACTATATTCACGATATCGAGTATGAACCCAAAAGAATTCTACAGGTTCAAGAAGCGGCCTTTAAAATTGACTGAAAATAAATGAAAGGTTTTGTCAAAATTGCATTTCAAAACCCATTGAAATCAATTGCTCATTGGAACTCAATGTTTCAGGCTTCTGTCTAACATGGTCGTTTGATGAATTTTTCAGAAATGTTTTCATAACCGATGAATCCCTGTTCCAGGTGCATAGAAACAACATTTATTATTGGTATACAACAGGCAAGACACCTCTCAAGCAAATTTTGCATTGGCCTGCCAACTCACCGTACCTTTCACCTATAGAAAATTTTCGAGGGATCATGAAGAACGATGTGGAAAAAAAAATCCAAAAATATACTGTGTTCTTTGCTATTTACATCTTTCCGGACCTGATCCGAAAATCCTGTTTGTTTGTTGCGCCAACTATATTATCATGTACAAAGTTAACTTTTAGCAATTCATACTGTAATGACGTAAATAGACCGATTATTGGAGTCACATTTTCTGAACAAATAATGAATTTTACCTTTCTGGTCATATTGTTTCTTCCCATCGTTACAGGTAATGAACATGACCCTTTTACAGCGATCTGATTTCCACCATAACCAGTTAAACGACAGTTGGCTCTTTGTATCTGTTTATTGTTTACGCCTAAGCCTTTGAGATCTTTGTAGGAAAGCACATTGCACTGTACGCCTGAGTCCATTTTCATATGGAGTCTTCGCTTGTTAATTATAGCTATTGTTTCAATTGATTTTGGTGGATACTCATTTATCTTATGAGTTGTCACAATCATATGAACGTTCTGCTTCGTCTGATGAATTGCTATATTTGTCTTGAAGGTCGCTTACTTGGTTTACAGCTCGGATGGGTCTCTGTGGTTTAGATTTACAAACTATTGCAAAGTGATTTCTTCTACCACATTTGTTGCAATCACGTCCTAAAGCCGGGTAATTATTTCTTATATGAGTACGTCCACATTTTCCGCAATTAATTTTTTGAGACATTCGCATTTCAGGAGGTGCCTATTTTTTTCTTTTTCCAATAAATCTTCTCTGTCCGGTGAAGTCGATTTCGTCTGCTTCATGTTTAACATTTGTAACATGATCGTGTAGATCGGGGGAAATTGATCAAATTTTGAGCAGCAGCAGTTTCTTCTGCACACTTGCAAATCTCAACGGCCTTTTGCAAATATAAATTTGGTTCCCTTAATAGTCTTTGTTGGAGATTTCCATCAGGTAATGTGATGATAATTTGGTCTGTATTAGACACTCAGTAGGCTTCTGAAAATTGCAATTTCGAGCAAGACTGCGGAGCTTATTGACGAATGAGTCGATGCTTTCTTGTCCCTTTTTTAGTGAAAAGAATTTGAATCTCTTAAAAATTTCGTTCTTTATCCGGATGAAATATTTCTCAAACTTTTTAATTACTACGTTAAAGTTGGATTTGTCTTCACCAGGATCCCATAAAAAATTGTCAAAGATATCGTTACAAAGGGCACCAATTGTTCGTAAAAGTATCCCAACCTTTACATTTACAGAGTGAGATTTCGTGTCCAGTTCTGTCGCTTGTAGAAAGAGTTGAAAATCGCGATGCCAATGTATCCACTCATCCGCCATATTCGAATTAAAGGATTTGGCTTAAGAAATTCATACTCTGTCACCATGTTAGTTCAAGGCAGAAGATAGTAATTAAAAGTAGATTAAAATCTATTGTGTAACTTCATTACAATCATATGTATAAATGTACAAACAGGTTGTCATGGTAAGCCTGAGAACGCAGCATGAAATGCAACCGTGTGATTACATTTTATCAACCAATCACTAACAATTTCTTATTTAAAACACCTTTTCAGAAGAAGCATGTTAAACTACAGATTTCCAAAAAAAAATTCAAATATTATAAATTCTCCGCAGAAATTTTTTCTATGTCGCGACAATAAGTTCATTAATTTCAAAAAATTGTACATCAGCGCTGACGATTGGAATAAATTTTAAACAATAAGCAAGTGTGGCATTTCATTTCATCACCTACTTACAGTAATTCAACCGAAAGTACCAATATCCTAATCTCAGCTTCTAAAAAGTTCGTAAATGCAATTCAATGAAGAGAATTCAAAATCGCATTAAAATTTTGTGTTATTGTAGAACGTAGACACTAAAATTGGGACCCTAGTTATTACAATTTCGACTATATTCCACCCTAATATTCCTCCCTAAATAACGCAGAGTTTTTAAACAAACCTTCCTCACAACTAAACTTAGCCATTCCAGAAGAAATTTTATCTCAGTCAATGCATTAAACTGGATCATACTCATCGCCACGATTTTGTTTAGCTTTGCATTTTAAGGTATTAGACATTTCCAACTTCCTGCGATTTGCATATTTTAAAGATGGGCTATATTAAAAATCAGTCATCTGTAAATTTTCAATTGGTAATTTACATATTACCAGAGGCGATTCAATTGCTTTTAATATACAGAAATACAAAGTACTAGACCGAATACCTGCCACCATTTATCTATGATCACTAATCTATAATTTTAAGATTATGCATTCATTTTATATTTCACATAATATAATTTTTGAATGTATAGACTTTGATGGCATTTCGACATTATTTTTAAATATTTATACATTTAACACTGTTAAATTGACATTTGTCTTTTAAATGAAATAGAGATGGAATTGGAATCCTTGACATAGATTACAGCATACTTAGATGTCTGCTATCCTATTTGAGGACCCAATGAGTGGATAAATCAGAGTGATATTTATCTAGTGAATATTATGTTTAGTTAAACGTCATTTACTAAACATATTTTTACAATTACAAAACTTGATGGTGATATAATTTATTTTTTCACATATTTTACAATTGTATGTTATAATATATGCCACTGGTTGTGGAATTTTTTTATAAAAAATTGCAATGTAAAAAATTAAATTTTTTGCATTTTTTTTTCGATCGTGTATGTTAGCCTTGTCTAAAACGATATCGTATTCAGAAAATAATATTTTTCGTTTATATTGAATGCTGTTCCTTAATAAATCTCCACTTTTTAAGCCTAGCAAAATTTATTTTAAAATGCTTATCATAATAACGTAAAGAAGGCTTAAATGTATTTGTTAACATTTGTATTTGTTAGCTTAACAGAAATCAAACGAGGAAACATGAAGTATATAACTTTTGAATCTCTTATAATAATATATGTATATATGTATATACTCCTATATATATATACATAATTATATAATTATATGCTGGAGTGAAGGTGCTTAAAGTAATAAAATAAATAATTTAATAGATTTATTATTTCATTACATAGATATATTTTTATTATTTAATTACATTTATTACATTTGAAATTTTAATTCAACAGTTCAACTTGGCTTTCAAAATTATTGACGTATAGTTCCTCTAAGGGGTAGACTACACGCTACTGGTACTAAGACCAAAAAAGACCCATCTATTTGATTGACGCGATAGAAATATTGGCTTCAGAAAATTCCTAAAAAATTGAAAAATTTCCATTTTAATTAAATGAAGCAATAAATTGAGCATTTCATTTTAATCATGGATAACTAAATACTTAGTAATCCTTGATTGAAGTATAGAAGAATTTAGTAAGATTACTTCACAATCTGATGCATTAAGTCATTAAAAATTTTAATAATTATCTTCCTTCATTAAAATCACAATTTTTCAATAGCAAATTTAGTTGAACTTTTATTTTTGTTTTGCAAGCCAGAAATGTATCTTCTCTTTTATGGCTTTTTATTTTGACAATTTTCTATATTTCGTTATTATTTTAAACTTATATAATGTACAAATTGCTCAAGATAATTATTACAATAATATCTTAATTTAAAATTTAATCCAGAAGATTCAATTGCAAAATCAATTTTTAATTGGTAATGAAGAAATTCTGCAATCAATTTCGTCTTCTTGGATTCTTTCCAGTTTGTGTTATTGATTGATTCACGTTGTAATTCAATTTAGATAAAAAGGACAGACATTAATTCCGCTTTTCTAGGCTTAATTAGACCGTTCTAATCAAATCAATCACTGATCTTATTTATATCTTTATTTTTTTCTACTATTTGTCAGACAAAAACTTTAGAATTAAAAAGACTTACTTAAGAAGTAGCTTCTGTATTGCTGTTCTAAGTAGACAAGCAACTTGTGAATCTTTCATCCTGGCTTGTTATTCATAGGTTGTATAAATTTCATAGTCACAAAAGTTTATGTATATTATTTATATAATATGTATTATAAATTTTAATTAGTTCTCATTTTGTATCGAATATGAACCTTAAAAATCAAGCAGCATTCATCCATTGACTAAATCACAATTCTAACACAAATCCGGCGGATTTATTCCACTATATAAATGCCGTGCTTTCATGGCTATGTTCAAGATCTTTTAATTATTTGACGTTAATCTTATAACACTTTAACTTTTAACTGGGACAACGCATGACTCTGGCATGGTCCTTTTGTACAATAAAAAATGGAGACGTGTTAAAATTTAAAAAAAAATGCAAGAATCTCTATAAATTTATACTGCTCTAATTCCTATGCTATCATCAAAGAGTTTTCATATCAATTTTTAGAATATTTCTGGTTTGAGATAAAACTTCGTTAAATTTTCAATGCGGCAAAACCTATCATCCCCGGTATTGAAGTAATGGAATTCCATGGACAAGGTGACGGAAACACATCAATGTTTTTCCGCTTTATTAGATAAATAATGAATTAGGAAAATACTAATGCTAAGGCATATATTACTTATCTTTGTTTGTCATATTCAAAGCCGCGAAAATTCAATAACTAAGCAATGTCAAAGCGAATTTATCATTGTTAAATACCCCAAGAGGCAAAGCGAGTAAGCAATAGCTTATTGTGTACATTAGCAATACTTATCTTAAATGATGCATGAACAATTATATTGCTGAGAATATTTTCCCATTCTGTTAAACTAAACTACATAAAGTCTATACAAATAAATACTTCCTCCATATACAATTTCTCTATATATCAATAAATGAAAAAAAATATGTATGCATATAATATATATATATATATATATATATATATATATATATATAAAGGCACTAAATACTATGTGATAGTCGCACATCAGTTCAAATAAACGGTTTGTGGGACAGAGAGGGTATTTACGCGGACTGTCAAGAACCAATGTAAAATATTCTTCTATTTGTATGACATTTTATATAAGTATCTTTACAGTCACTTAATTTGAGGAATAGTATACTACTGATCCAAACTTGCCAAAAACCACCTGAATCCGGCACACCCAAGAAATATACTTACTAAATGTTGGCCTAGTTGTGGAAAATATTTGTCGGCTCTAACACTAGCGGTAGATCAAGTGATCCCAAAGTAATTTTTACTATATTCATCTTCAATAAATACAAACGTTCAAACTAGATTATTGAGCTGCTATTGATTATTTTTAAAAGCTTTCTTTAATAATATAATTGCAAATATTTGTTTGCAAATCACGCATTGAGCTGCCAAGGAAATTTCTCTCAGTGCATCACTTTGCATAAATCGGATTCCTCCAATTTTGTACCCTTATGAAATTTTTTTACATGTATTATACTGAAGAGTTATTTATGTTAGAGTCTACCACTGACTTTTATATATATATATATATATATATATATATATATGTATATATTCGTGCCATATATAAATATTCCAAAAGGCCTTTCACTTGTGTTAAAGTGAAAAAAGTAGTGCAAAAATAAAAAAGCGCATTCTTAACAAAAAAATTGACATTTTCTTCTAAGAAAAGTGGGTTTAAGTATTTGAGAGTATTTGGAGCGAGTCACGTACATGTATATATGCTTTTTAAGAACAAATTCAATTGAAAATGTTGAATAGGATTCGATAATTTCTTTTGCTTGATAATAATCAAAATGATTAGATGTTTTTGCTCTAATGTGTGAATAACCCTTCTTAATAGATTATTTGGGAAACTATTATCAGAAGCAATCAATGAGTTTCGCTTTGTCTTTTTTTGTTATCAATTGAAAGATTCGAGTGTCTTGTCTTTTTCTGATTGAGAGTAAGCTGAACGAAATTGTTGACTTCCTTGATTCAGCTATATCCCCCCTTCAGTAAGTTCATGTTTGAAAATTATATTTTATCAACATTCAACGTTAAGCAAATTAATTTTTGGAGATATTAAATATTTGGTATCAAAATAACAGGGCATTAACTCAAATCAAAGCAATAGCATCTTTTTATGAAAATTCAGTGGGTATCATTAGAATTTTAGAAAATAATCAATAGAAAATCAAAAGTATTTATTTCCATGTTTTTCATTGGTAGGTTCGTCAAATGTTGCATCATATCAAACTGTTTCAAATGATATTTTAAAGAGATAAATATCAGTTTTGAATACAAAAAATTGTTTAGGTGATACAAAAACATAATTGGAAGATGATTAAAATCCTTATATAAGGTAATCTGAATGGCAGAAAAACCTCTATTGTCAAGCTAATATTTGACATTAATGTATTACGTCGTCTTAGTCTAGAGGAGGTATGTGTCTGATGATCACAACTGACGACTTATTAGTATTTAAAACGCAGTTAGCTACTCAGATTTTCATAATTTTATATTTGTCCTGCAAGGTCTGGTTCAGATTCACTATGAATTCCAGCAAATTTAGCGTAAGTTCTAATATTGTCATCACCATATACTGCAGTAAGTACAATATTAAGCTGGAACATCAACCAATTCAACTGTTCATATTACATTTGCCTCAATTAAATTGAGATAAATCAAAAGCAGCATAATCGATACTTAAGAAAACAGATAAAAATATAAAATCCCTTTGCATAGGCTTGTCTTTATATGTATAATTGGTTCATGTCATGGCTAAACATTAGTAGCAAACAAGACTTGGAAAGGTTAGATATCAATTGAGTTAAAAATATAAATTGATTTTCAATTTATATTAATAGCAAATCAACCCTGGGAACTAGGCTAAAATTGCAGTAAATTAACTTGAAAATAATTTCTAGAATATTCAAATTTTATGAAGATTCTTTAAAAACTTTCACATAACTGACAAAGCACTGATATTACCGTGTATATATATATATATATATTTATATGTTGTATTATGTGTACAGAGTAAGGGTGCTGAAAATTTGATGTATAAACTGGATTCAGGATTTCGAGCTAGAAAAAAATATAATCAGATTCATTCGTGGTTTTAGTAAGCTCAATGGAACCATGTTTAATGGGACTAGGAACAATAAATTCTGGTCCTCACTATCTTAGCGATAACCCAAAGAAATTGTAAACTAGTAATTGTCAAAAATTAAGTTATTCACTTTTTTAGCCACAGGTGCAATTTCTGAGTTTGGGATTTAAAAAATAATTTAGAAGTAATAAAAAATTTCTAAGACAAGGATAAGTAAATTTTAAGCAATTTACAATTCTATCTTAATTAATAATTGCTTTTATAAGCGTCCATTATTACTTCAAAAATGCCTAGAGCATTGCGGAATTCGAGGCTGATTTAATGTTAAGGACAAAGTTATATAAAATTTTCTATTTTCTATTTGTATCTAACAACAAATCAATTGTGAGAAAGCAATTACTTTCAAGAAAGTTTTTGTTTTCTATTTGAGAACGCTTTGCTTTGATATTAAAATATACCGTTTTCAAAGCAATGGCTTCATAATTGCAGAGAAGGAATGTTAAAAAAATATTAAATAATTTTTGAATAGATGACAAAGCCTAGAATAAACATCAAGTTTGAAAAGTTCATACCGATGAATTTAGAAACTAACTGAATTATTTATCGACTTCATTGCGACTATCAGAATTAAATCTATTAACAATATATTGATAGCAAGCAGTGCTTACAATATTCTGTCTTATTTATAATTGCAGAACTCCTAGTATTTAAATTTCCTAAATATCTTAATATGAAGCTCTTTTAATGGAACACTGCTTTTTATGCATATGTTAGTTACCTTCATAGAAAATAGCAATACAAGTCATTTTGTTACTTTGCTTTAAAGTTTATAGATCGCATAAGTATTAAATAATTAAGTGTATTTGGGAACTATTTGAAAAAGAACCTTTGCAGCGCAAACAAATTAGTTGAGGCTGCGGAGTTCCACTCAACTTTTGAATAATTTTTCATCAAAGCCTTATTGCTTAAAAATGTTCATGGAAGGGGTATTCATTATTTGAAGATACACATTTTGGTTTAAGAAAGTCACGTATTGTTATTATAATTATCAAGAATAATACCACATATGTATTTTTGAAAAAGTTTAGGGTCATGTTACCCTCTGCATTATATCAATGGCATCGATTAACTTAACTTTTAAAGAAATAAGCAACCTAATGACAACCTAATGACATTAATAATAGCCTCCTTGGCATGCAAACGCCTGACTTTAATATTTAATTGGAGAATAACTTTAAGCTCTTCTTTTTAAGGATCCTTGGATATTTCTGAACGTATCTGAAGATCAATTACATTTATCTTGCTTACAAAATATTATGAGATTGGCTTAAGCTAAATTTAATTTGGGACACGTAATATAATTTCCCGATAACAGAATTAAAATCGAATCTACTTTATATTGTATTCCCAAAATCATTATAAGGGTAAAAAAGATATTATGACGATTATAATTATATTGAATTATATCTTCCAAATCTCAAATGTCTTTGATATGTACAATTGAAACCTAGAATAGAATTTTTGCTGCTAGATTTCAGCTTTGACTTGTACCAAATAAGAAAATTTATAATATCTACACATTTTGAAACTTTTGTCAAATAAGTTTGTAAATTACTACTTACAGGTAGTTATTGCAAAACATATTGCCCTATATTGCAATATTTGTATTGCAATTTTACTAAAATACCTAATTGCATGGCCTTGGTAAATATATTGCTGCCTTTACTTTTTAATTAATTCTTATTATTGTTTTTACTACTTTTATTGTTATTTTAAAAATACAAAAGCATAAATACCATTCAGAAGTACTTAGCAATTAGTGTTGACTGAATGGGAACACAATGTAGAAATTTATAATTTAATCTATTTATTCTATAATCAATTTTGGAAACAGTTTGCAACGCCCAGAGCCATTTTCTTCTAAAAGTTTTAACTAGTTCAAAGCGAGAATTAATCAATATGAGTTCCTTTTAGGTGATAATAAATATCGCAAAGCAACTAGTGTGATTTAATTAAATTGTCAAGATTTTATTCTGACAAAATGGTTTGCTTTGATATATTATCAATATCCTATAATCAAAAGCTATATTTACATAGCGTCTATTGCTGCGACAAAACGTGATGGTCTTTATGCAAAGTACGTTTATTTAATGATAATTTACTGTTTAGTTCCGCTTATATATTATTTCGTTTGTCAATAGAATAATTAAACAGCAGAAATTATGAGAAAGATATATTGAAGAGTTAATATTGAGATAAATACAACATAAACCTTTAGCAAATTGAGACAATTCATAAAAATGCTGACACAAGTAAGAGATCAATTCAGTAATTAGTGTTTACGTGAACACAGACTGAAAAAGACCATGGCATGGCGCGATGAGGAGTGCATCAAATAAAGAACAAATTGAGTTTCTTAAGATTAATCTGCTGCTAATGCCTAATTTTTGTAAGTACAGGCAACCCCGATTAAGTCGGATGTGACTAATTCGGATTTTCGCGTTACTCATACTATTAATAAAGAACAGACAAACTCCAATATGTACACACACACAAAATTATTTTTAAGTCGGACAATTCTAAGTCGGATAAATTCTAAATCGGACTAAAATCTACGTACAGGTTACAAAGTTAACATTGAAAATTTCATTCACAAGTCGGACGAATAGAAATTGTCTTGCATGCGATTCAAGCATAGCATAGATATTTTCTCTCGCGTAGTAAAAAATAATGAAATACTACAGCGCAGCTCATGGTATTGACCATAAAGCTACTATAATCTCCATGGTATTGATCTACAAACAGTTCATGTAGAGGTCAACATAGATATGTTTATGCACGGTGCCGTCAATGGTGATATTTTAAATAAGTTGTCCGGTAATCTTTCAAGTAAAATTAGATGATGTTAAAATGACAACTCCCTGATGTATGTGATGTGTGAGATAAAGGAATACAAAAAATTATTGTAAAATTCATAAATATAGTAACACTAGAAAACGTTATAATATATATCACTAAAACATGGGAAAGATTTAGCTTTCAAATTTTAACAAAAAACCCTAAGTGTTGACAATAGAATTGGTTAGAACATTGAAAAATGTCCCTAGAAAGTATAATAATATTTGTCAAAATATTAGACATTTGTCTGTATTGAATCGAATTATTTCTGTCAATTTCACTTAAAGAGTTGTTGTATGCACCCATCATATGATAAATATGTAATACAAAATAGAACGAAGTGATTGATGCCACCGTAAGTAAAGTTAAGTTTAGTTTTTGTTTAATTCAGATATTGAAAGAAAAATACTGTAAGACATAAGAATACATGATTAATTTTTTCTTCCAGCAGAGTTTATTTTCAATATTTTCAAAACAACTTCTTTCATAACACCATCAGATTGCTTGTACAAAAGTTACGCTATCGTAAATCTCGGTTTTCGTGGAACTAGTACAAGCCAAGTACCCTAAAATTATATCTCAGATTTCTTGTAAGACGGATTATTTTCAGTGGTCCGAATCGATCCGACTTAGGCGGGGTTGCCTGTAAATACATATTAGTAATAATATTTACACATACGTTAGCAATATAATTATATATATATATATATATATATATATATATACATAAATATATATATGTATATATATGTATATATTATTTAACATTCATTTGAATAAATTATGTATATATATATAGGTTAGTAAATTATGCAAGTTACATAGCAATTGCAGAAGCGCATATATTAGACAGTGCAGCCTAAAATGTGGAAAAAGAATAATGAAGCAAAGCACAAACATTGAATAAAAAGGTATTTTAGTCCTTAAGGCAAATGGGATTCGCTATGAGGAAAATATCTTAACAATTTTAATAGATATTTTTCGTATTCTTGAGGCGTATGTATATTTAATGATACATTAGTTGCAAGTATACATGTGTCATCTGCTTACTGAAAAATATTTGTGTCTGTGATGTTATTTCCAACGATATTTATGTATAGATTAAAAAGTGTTGGCCCAAGGATACTCCACGTATAGTAGATAAATAGCTTGAATGTGTGGTATTAACAATATTTGTTTTTTAAATAGCCTTGTACTAAGTCTATGCTGTCATCATTAAAGCAAAGTTGTTTTAAATTAATTGCCAGAATTTTAAGAATTATGCTATCAAAGGCCTTACACCTTACTCGAATAAGGATAATAATAACATTTCAATAACTTTATCTATCAATTCCATATTCCCATGCTGCATACACCAACAAATCTGCAAAAAAATATACAATATATACAATATACATATATACATATTTACAAAAATGGTAGCACACGCAACAAGAAAACATATACAATAAACAAGCTAAAAATTTACAAATAAAAACACATACTAAACTGTTTAAAAAAATTAAAAAGCATTATTCAAACTGTTCTGCCAGGTGTTTAGTTTCTTTGAACTGTCTATTATTTTTTGATGTGCAAGTAAATTTTGTTTAAGTTTTCTTTTAAATACATTTAATGATTTAGAATCTCTGATCTCTTGTGGTAGACTATTCCAATTTCTGCTTGCAGCTGTTGTAAACGATCTATTCCAATGTGAGCATCTTATTTTACTAGCAATTATACATTTACTTGTACGATTATTTAGCACGAGGTAATTATCAAGGAAATTTAAAGAACCTGTCAATTGATTACTGTACTTATACATGGTAACCAGGCTCGCATATTGAATGTAAAACTTTGGCGCTAGCATTTGAATCTCTTGAAGGTTCTCACCCGTCATTTGTTTATTGATATTGTATAGTGTTGTCAAGGACCAAGTAACTACCTTGTTTAACCTCTCATGCTGTTCTATACTTAAACCCTGCAACAAATTACATGCATAAACTAAGTGGCTACTCACAAAAGCCTGTAATATTTGCTTGTCTGTGGTAATGTGCCTTATTTGTTTTAGGTATTGTATGCCTCTGAACATTTTCCTGATCTTACTGGATACAAAGTTTTCAAATGTAAATTTTGTGTCGATCTCAACACCCAAATATGTCAGACTATCTGTTTGTTCTATTGGCTCACTGGATTCATCTATGTTTAATTTAATATTCCTACGTAGTTGTTGCTGTTCATGTGGTGTAAAGATAGTGAATTGGGTCTTGCTTGCATTTATTCTCAGTTGGTTACTTTTGAAATATACTATGATGTTATTAATATTATTTTGAAGTGTTCTTGATGCAGTAATTGGACTTGAATCCCGTGAAATAAGACAAGTGTCGTCTGCATACTGGAGTACCTCGCAGTTTATGAAATTTTGTATGTCGTTGACGTACAAAACAAAGAGAATAGGGCCTAACACAGAGCCTTGAGGGATNTCACACTATCTGTTTGTTCTATTGGCTCACTGGATTCATCTATGTTTAATTTAATATTCCTACGTAGTTGTTGCTGTTCATGTGGTGTAAAGATAGTGAATTGGGTCTTGCTTGCATTTATTCTCAGTTGGTTACTTTTGAAATATACTATGATGTTATTAATATTATTTGGAAGTGTTCTTGATGCAGTAATTGGACTTGAATCCCGTGAAATAAGACAAGTGTCGTCTGCATACTGGAGTACCTCGCAGTTTATGAAATTTTGTATGTCGTTGACGTACAAAACAAAGAGAATAGGGCCTAACACAGAGCCTTGAGGGACAATGACCAGAAGTAAGTGCATAGATGGAGATGGTTTGAGGACGAGCATTGGGGATAAGATTGAGGAAGTCAAAGATGGGTACAAGTACTTAGGTGTGATAGAGAAAGATAGAACAGATCATGAGGAAATGAGGACAAGGTTAAGAAAAGAATACAAGAGGACAGTAAGGAAGATACTACAGAAGTCAGCATTAAATGGGCAGAATAGTATAAAAGCAATTAATACATGGGCGATACCAGTGTTGAGATATTCACCAGGAATAGTTAGGTGGAATAAGAGTGAACTGAGGGAATTAGAAAGGAAGACAAGGAAGATACTAGCAGCAGAGAGAGCATTAAACTTAAATGGAGATGTAGATAGGCTGTATATTGCAAGGTATAAGGGAGGGAAAGGACTGCTAAGTGTAGAGAAAACTGTAGAAGCAGAAGCACTAGGGCTAAAGGAATATGTAGAAGAGCAAATTAAGGGGTCCGTACTGCAGGTCAGTAAGGAGTTAAGGCAGATAAGAACTGAGAGTGAAGTAAAGAAGGCATACCAGAGACGGATGGAATCGGAGAGACAAACAAGGTATAGGCAGAAGGTAATGCATGGAGAATACTGGAGGAACAAAGAAATGTGTGACAGAGAAGAAAGCAACAAGTGGTTAAAGAAAGCAGGACTAAAAAGAGAAACAGAAGCACTGATAATAGCAGCACATGAGCAAGCAATAAGAACAAACTGGATGAAGAATCATATAGACAGAAGAGTAGAAGTGATAAGTGTAGGCTATGTAGGAAAGAGGCGGATACAGTAGATCATCTGATAGCAGGGTGTGAGAAGTTGGCACAGAATGAGTATAAGTTCAGGCATGAGAAGGTGGGAAGAATGGTACACTGGAATTTGAGCAGGCAGCATGTGTTAGAAGCAGGAGAAGAGTGGTATGAGCACAAGCCACATGGCGTCATAGAAAATGAGAAGGTTAAGATACTGTGGGACTTCAACATATAGACAAGCAAGGTTATAGAAGCGCGGAGGCCAGACATAGTAGTAGTAGACAAAGAGAAACAGTGATAGA
>CABFPE010000062.1:1842800-1861092 GCA_900660155.1 Hofstenia miamia | reverse complement strand
AATAATAGTAATACCTGTAATATTTGATGTAATAATAGTAATAATAGTAATAATAGTAATAATAGTAATAATAGTAATAATAGTAATAATAGTAATAATTATTATTAATAGTAATATATGTATTTAGCCCCATATAGAACTTAAGAATATTACATTGTATTTTAACAGTATTTTCTTTGGTAGAACTAATTTCAATTATGTAATATATTTAGTATTGAAATAGAATGAACTCTTTTTAGAAATTAATGTCATTTATCAAGAACTATTAAAATATATATCAATGATTTAGGTGTTTCAGTGTTGATGAAAACGTATTCATTTTCAAAATTACATAAATATTCGATTTTTTTAAGTAAATTAACAAATACAATTGCGTGGTTGTGACACAGATGCACAAGCAATAATTTTTATCAATAATTTTAATTAGGAATTCCTCTGTTTAATGAAGGCAAGTTAAAGAATCTCGTAAAATAATCGCACAAATTTTGTCATGCGTACATATTCGTCAAGTTAATTATTATTCCCGGAGGAAAAAAACGTTGTCTACGTTTGACCTCCATTTGATTACAATTAAAATTTCATAATTATGACGTCATTACTGTTTATGTTTTAGTTGACTCTTTAAAAACTCTCTACAACAATGTAGAGTATGCATCATACATTCCAAGCACTGAAAAAAACCAGTAAAAAGAATATATAAATTTTGTTTTCAGATCTACTTATAGAAAGGGAATGCTATAAATCACCGTTACAACACTAGGAAATAGTACTCTCTATTCGGACAGCTTAACCCTATTCGAGCAGGGGATTTCTTCCGTAGTAAATTTTTTATTATTACTAAACAATTTTTGGAGCTTGATCAATTTTCTAAACTTCTATTAAAGATCAACAAAAATTCTTGAAATATCAGTTTTTTCAACCGGGAACAATTGTTGCAAAAACGTATTATTATTGTTATTATGAAGAATTTATGTCAAATCAGTAACGAAATCATATTTGATTAACTAAAAATGAGCTCTACTAAAATCCATAATTTCCAACAGATAAAACTAAAATTTAATATATGTCAAAAACTCTCAGAATTTTTTAATTTGATGGTGCCATAAAAAATAATGATGGTATCACATTTCTGAACATTCAATGTTGATAGTGTTGATATGAAGAGTATTTGAACAAAGTTTCGTTTTAATCTCATAATTCAAGCCAGTGTTAGATAGAGAGGGGAGAAAAGCCTCCCTTCCATAAGGCTTAGGAAACCAAATAGCCCAGGTAGAATAAGAATTTCTTTTATATTACTACCTCTCTCTTATCTTCAATCTACATACTCAAAACTGTGAATTTGATTAGTCGCCCCATTGGGATTTTACTATCGTTTTTGATTTCGTTATCATGTGTTTTTTGTCCGCACTTACATTAAATAATCCATAATTTCTTGGAAATGGGCTTGACTCTTATTGGGAACTGAACTGAGCTTGCGCTTGAGCTGAAAATTTAAAGCTCTTTGCATAACAAACGCGGTTTGATTTATATATTAAGCTAGCTACACATTTTGAAAGTAATAAACAATATCCATTCACTTTATATCGGTTATCTCAAATCATTAAATGTCGAAGAATCCAGGTATTCAAAACTCTATAAATTGTAATTATAGAATTAATCCATAAATTTGCATTAAATATATGGAATTTTTATCATATAAATGCACATCGTATAAGCCTCATAAATGTATGATTGGCCACATAAAACAATTCAGAGAAATTATTACAGTCAGACATGTCTTTAAATAATGTATTTTATAATTTTTGATTATAACAACTAAAAGTGTTCTGTCCGAATGAAAAATACAATTCCTAAATTTCGGAATTTTATGCCTGTATAGTATCAATGCAAATCTTAAATCTATTAGAGATTTTAGGTCTACATTACAAAACGCAATCCTTAAACAATTCTGGAACTTCTGTATCATTAAATTTTAATTAGGCAAGTAATTATAATTTCCGTTACTGTGAAGTTGATTTTCTTTATGTTTATATTTTTAGAAAACTTGAATAAATTGTACAGGAAACATTGTTATGCAACGAAAAATCTTCATGAAATACACTTCTGAATTTACTAAGTTACCTTTGTCGTAAAACTCACATATTGTTCACCTCAAATTTTCACAGTAGACTTAGGATTTTGGTGGTAATCTACTCTACAACTCTGGATTGTAGAAATGCATATAACAAAATTTAGAAGTATCAGGTCAAGATCACAGTAGTGCTTAGAGGAAGTCTGCTTTCTTCGGGTGCTTTTCTATAGCAGCATTCTTTGTTCTGTTGTTAGAATAGATCATATAACATGCTGTGAATCGGAAACCTTGAGTTGAGACGTGTTGAAGAAAGTTTCGTAATATTTCAGTTTATTAAAACATTCTATAAATTTTTATAGAATCAGTTAAACACTTTGCAAGTAATAAATATAAATTGAAAAAATATTATTTTTTAATCCTTCTGAAAACAAACTTGACTTAATTAAATTATTTATAAGTTTCGTACATGAAAGCATGTGTGATTAACGGACTATATAGCAAAACGCATATTTAATTACTCCACAACCTAGTTTCTAAAACACATTAAATTCTAGAATTTGAAATCATTTCCTACATTTAACTAGTTACTGACAGCTATAAATGGTCTTCATTATCCCATAAACATGCATAGACTCGCCATTTTGGTTGCGAAATGCATTAAACATTAAACATGGAAATATCAGCTTTGTGTATAACTTGCAGTACTCGATGTGTTTGTTACTTCCTTTTTAACAAAACACAAGCTAAATAGTTTCATCTTCAAATTTAAAGAATATAACAATTATAATTAAGAGTAAGCTAATTGAATTTTCAGTTCGGATGTGTTTTAAGGTCATTCATTGATACGTTCTCAGTAGATGATATTCGATAAAACGCATCTTTCAAAGCTGACAATCTAGTTAAATCGTTTAATTGCTTAGTAATGTAATAAATATATGATGGTTTTCAGCTCTGCGTCCAGCGTTTTGGGGTTTAAATTAAAAATTTGATCAATTCTTTGCACATTTTATTTTGAAGAGTTTTAGTATTTATGTGCAATTTTGAATGAAAAAAATATTGTGAGTTAATTTCTAAAAGAATAACAAGAACTAATATACATATATATATGTATATATATATATATATATATATATATATATATATATAATCTAAGAATAGTATAGTTGTCGAGTTCAATTAATGGAAAAGTATTCGAAAAGTATATCAGAATCTTATATGTCTAAAAGAATTATTCGGAACTTAGCTAACAAATTACTATTAAGCTGGCATTGAAAACAGTCTCTGAATAAAAAATATACGATTTCATTTAGGGGCCGAAGCCATTACTTGTTAGTATATAATATTAGTTCATTGCAGATAGTGATCTAGACGGAAAGATACAAGCATATGCATTATAAATCAAATTAGAAAACAATATATTGTATATAAATTTAGAATGAACATTCAGAAAAATGTCTTATCCACCTTATTTGAATATTTCCCCCAAAACAACGCGTAAACTAGTTTCTATTTGTATAAATCAAGAGCATTTCATGAAACGTATGACCTCGAATTTCGAAGCAATTTTCATTTCATAATTTACATAATTATTTTATAAGCTATTAAATAATAGATTAATAATTTTCTAACTATATTGTTGAGAATAAGTGAAAAGATTTACTGCCGCAAGTAAGTCTTCATCGATGATGTAAGAAAAATTGATGGCGAATTTGTCTGATTAATGCAAATTTTTCAAAATTTAAAACATTAAACCACTATGGATCTACTACAATATAATGCAAGTTCTTATATTTAAAATTACATTAGCGGTTTTTTATTAATTGAGACTATTTAAAATTAAGTATATGATGTGTCGAAACTTAATAATTTTTTACTTTGAAATATTTTAATTCACAGGTATGATTAATAACTTATTTACATAAAAATTTGTTAAGTTAACATACTAAAGCTATTGTTTAGATAACAAATTTATGTTAATAGTGGTCGCAGCCACTATATCGAAAAAACATCGATATTGCAATATTTTTTACCATATGCATCTCGAATTTTATGAAATTATCTATATTCAGAATTTAATTCATTGCGTGGAAAGAAATTTGAATTACTTAATATAATTAATGTATAATGTATAAAGAGGTAACCCCTTTGGGGAAAAGAGTTTGATATAATTTGAGAACTGCTTTGTAAATAACACAAAACCAAGTCGAATACATCTGGCTTATTCTGAGAATGTTAAATATTCTTTGTAAGTCGCTCTTAGAAGGATCGAGTTGCGGTTCATTTATAATCGTTAGGGTGAAAAAACAATAGCAGATTAAGGAGCAACTTAAGAAGGCAAACATTTTGAATTTTCAGACTAAAGGATTTTAATTATTTTTGGGATTTTTTTATTTTTTATTCTCTTATTGATACTTTTATATTGAAATAATTTTGTGCATGCTACAGCAGTAATCTTCCTTTGATCAGGTCGGGTCACGGATCCAGGTCAGGTCTTGTGGGTAAAAAAAGATGATCAGTTTTCTACCATAATCTAAGTGGTGCCAACCTGTTAGGATAATCGAGGCTGTATTGTACATCAGATTAAATTTGATTTTTAGGATTTGCAACCAATGTAGATCAATGAAATTTTATACTTTTTGCAATTATTTGTTAAACCTTTTTAAATTTCCTGAAATTTTACGTATTATTTTGTTATACTACGACTACTTTCTTGAGTTTTCGTGATTGCATTTGAGGCTACTTTTGTCAATGTCATGCGCACATTTCTACCTGCCAATGGTCCACAATGGGAGCATACTACAACTTCGAAATGAAGTGAAAATTTTATTTTGCTACTTTAATTTGAATTTTTTTGGATTTGCAGAATTAATTCTGGTCTATTTATTGATACATATTATAAATGCATAATCTAATGACACAGTAGTTCAAAAAAAAATTGGGTCCATTTTTCTGTATCCTATAATTTGACTTATTAACGCGCTTTTACATGATTTGTAGAACTTAAAACCAAATTTACAGACAAAATCAAAATAAAGCTTTCTAAGAAGGTGCTAGATTTTAATATAAACGCCTTTATAAGTATTTTTTCTGAGTTGATCAAAGTCCATAACGATTAATGGGAGGATAATATATTGACTTGTGAATTATTGTCTATACAATCTAACAAGTTCTTGATGTCGTCTAATTAGCACAATGGGCAATTTTGCGTTTGTTGCATATCAAACTAAGACTTTTCAATGCATTGAATATAGTTTTATGACAAACATTGTGCTTTATCAAAGCTAATGTGTGGAGTTGCAATATTGTCCAATTAATGTTCCAGCCTTGTACTTGTGATTTTGGCAAAGGACCTCTTATATTTTCTTCAATCCACTGCATCATCATTGTTCAAATATGAGAGAAAGTGAGAAAGAACAATATTACGGCATATTCGGATATTCTTGTAATTCTTTCTTAAATATTTTACAATGCAGTAACTGAAATAATAAAAATTTGTTGTAACACTATGCTACACGAACAACTTTTATCACCAATTTTTGTTGCCAACTAAAATCGTTCGTGTAGCATCCCCTTCCCAACTTTTGTCTAAAATTGATTAAATGACTAAATTTGTTCGTGTAGCATACCAAATAAACAACAAAAGTTGGCGACAAAAGTTGTTCGTGTAGCATGGACTTTACTTTCTCTATTTACCTTTATCATCTTAGTTGCAATGTCATTTGTATGAGAATTTGCGCATAACAGAATACAATTTAACGTTTAATATTTTATTTAACAGAACTAAAAAACAGATACACAATTAATATTAAAATTAAGCAAATAGGTTAAATAAATATATTCTAGTTTCTGCTAAATGAATTTGCTTAACTTAATAATATGGTAGATGAACAATTAACCTTCCAGATACATTGTGGTTTAAAGGTTATACGTGTAACGAAATTGAAGTGCTTCATTGTTTTAAAATGAGGTTATAATAATATTTAAACAGCAGAAGAAGTTAAAGTAATATAATATGTTCGTCACATAAGATTCAAATTACGCTTGTCATTTGCGCAATCGAAGGTGTTTGTCAAGTATAAACTTCTTACTTCAAAAGAAATATGTGCGGCATCATTTTATTATCACTGCATCAAAGCTGTCTTCCATCCAGTTTTATTTGCAGCTGAATCAATAAAGAATTAGTTTGTAAATACAATTTGCTGAAATTCCCTTTTATTTCAAAGTTACAGATTTTCGGTGAATGAAGGGCTATTCAAGACTGCAGTCATTTAGTCAAAAAATGAAGATGAATAAAAAGTAACAATTTCAGTGAAATCCTTTGTGGATATTCCCACAGAAAGCTCATTCCAGACCAAAAATATTTTCCATGCAGTTTGCACAGAGAACAGATATTAAGAAATTATTTGTTATTCAAATAAATTTCATAATATAAATCATTTGTTTTTGATCTTAATATTTCTGAAACGCTTCACATTGAATTTAATTCTATTCTATGTATTATATATCATGGCAAACTGAATAGTGGTCCTATGAAAAAATATTTAGGATATTCTTTCATAGGGATAAATATTACTAGTAAAATTTTTGTCAAAATGTTCCCAAAGAATTCAAATAATTATATCATAAACATTATGCAATTTGTGGAAAAAATGCAAACAGTCTTCAAATAATACATAATCCAAAAATTTGAGAAAAATTCAAAATGTTGGTAGTATTTTGAAAAAAAATTCATAAATTTTTTTCTAAGTTAATATATTTTTGCACCCGCACTCATCGATCGGTTCCTATTTCAGGGGTAATTTTTTTAATATATTACATTATTCACGCACTGATCCATTCATTTATAAGCAACAAAATATCATTTCGCTTCTACATGAATGTATCAAAAATAAATGCAATATAAAATTACTTCAACATCGATTCCTCTCGCATCAAAAAAGAGGTTCTCCTAGACCCCTACTAGTTGTTGCTGGTTCTATTTTTAATTGAAATTGCATAATTTCGGAATTTTGTCAAGTGAAAGATTGCCTACCGAATTTATATCAAAAACGAACTGAGTGTTGAAGAGAATCAAAACGTTTGTTTTAAGAAAAAAACATACTCATAAATAATGAAATCATGGATAGGGACAGAATTATAAACCGGACATTATATGTTGATAATAAACAGTGACAAAACATTAATGACATAGTAATATAGTGCTATGCATACTTTTTGCAAATATTTTTAGATATTTCAATGAAGACTGAATAATATCAATGATCTACTGAATGGACTGTTTGATTTAATACCCACTAATTTTGTAGATTTATATAACCATTATCCAAGAACAATGTTTTCGATATTAAAATTTCCAATTATATTATTTTGATAGAATTGCTACATTAATCAGCCAACTATTTACATGTTGTTCTTTTATAATTTATTTGATATTCAAAATAATAAATGTGATAAAATAACTCCTGTGCATATTTTCGTATGTGAAACTCCTCTAAAAATGATAAAAGAAGATCCAATAATATCAACATGCGGTATGAAGACTGTGATGGAATGATATAACTTCACTTCAAAAAATGTGCTTAGGAATTAGAACCCATTAGTGCAATATATTATTGTATTTATTTTTTTATTATATTTTTTAAAATATTAATTCCTTATTCTTTTTTATTTGATATATATATTGAATCTATGTTAAAAAAAGATAAGTTTTTGCATTTTCAATTAAAAATTTAGAAAATGAGTAATCGATTTTCAAATATTTGCTGAATAAGCGTCAGGACATTATTACGCAGAAATGCACTCATTTAAATCTGTGAAAATAAAAATAGCAATTTCTCAATAATGTTAATCAAATTGGAAATCTCTAGATCCAGTTATAATATTTAAAAGTAAACTTGCTACAAAATGGGTTGGCTAATGCTCTGGAATTAATTATAATTACTGTAATGAAATATTATATTTTTAACCATTTTTAGGTATAATTGCATGAAAATCAAATCCAATAAGCTAAAATCTTAAAGTTTTCATAGTAATGCTTATGAATATACAGGAACTGAAGTTAATCACCCGAAAGTTTCCGTTGAGTTCATATACGTTCATTCTTGATCTAGCAATATTCTTACAAAGTTGTTTATTTGTTATGCAAGTTCTATGGGTTTGTCGATTGTGTGGACAAATTTTCCCATACGCAAGTAATTTTCCATTACAACATGATTATGGAGGACATTTTAGAAACCATAAGCACTGAAGTACGTCAAAATTAATTACTTCTTATTAACTGAGTGTAACTTTAATGACATATTATAATTAGCATATTGACACAAAAAAATGTATATAAATACATAACCAATTAAGCTATAAAAAATTATCTAATATACACTGCAAATATTATACATAAATATACGGGTATGCTAAAAATTGAGTAAAGCTGTTTAATGATTCGAATGTTCCAGTGAATACAGGTTTGTTAATAGACTATCTTTAGAAGTACTGAATGAACTAGGCTTTGAAGCTCTTCAGATATTTATAATATAACTTAGGATTAGACGTCTTAAATTAATATATGTAATTTAAATTTAAGCCTAAGACCGCTTAACTTGCATGACAATTATAAAACTAACAGCAGTTTTATTGCATAGAAATTCTACTCACTTGGCCAACAAAATGAATAAAAGTGCGACCCAACACTCACATTGGGATACCTAGATTTTCTGAAGGGGAATATTTTAGTTATTATATGCCCAGTAAAAATCTTTGAAAATATTGAGAAAATAGACTCCAAAAATTCATTTCAAGATTTTAGATTTTAAATTTTTCAATTTTTTACCAAAAATTTTTTGACTTAACCTTAAACAGCCTAGCGTCCGTTTTAAAGGACAAAACGTTTTTCCTGATTTACAAAAAAATTTCTCCAAGCTTATTTCCTAATTTGAAAATCTTGGGGCATCGATAGGTCTATTGGGGAACATACATTAATGCAATGTTGCAAATTTCTATTAAAACTTCATTCTGTGGCAGAGATTGTTGAATAGATTTTCTTAGAAATTTTCGAATTTTTGAAAAAGATTTAAATTCTCTCCATACCTAGTGTTAATGTATTTAGAAGGTTTTGAGCCCCTGGGGGCAACACGGAAATTGAATCTTTCTTAATATGTGAAAAGATATTCCAAACCCATTGAGGTGTGTCATGCGCAAAGTCAGAGGTCGTGGAAGCTATAAGTGTTTAAAATTTTTTTATAGGATCATGAAAAATTTTTAAAAATCACCAGGCTGTTTAAGGTTAACCAGTCAAAATCAAGTTTGAAAACCTGACAGTATGACATTCCACCATGTCCCCCTTGCATACGCTACTGAACACTAATCCATATCAGTCATGAAAACTGAAATTCCAGGATTGTTCAAATGAACATTTGCTATTGAATTTCAAAATTAGTGAAGTGTCTTAAAATCCATTCAAAATTAAGTTTTTAAAAGGCAAACCGAGACAAAGCATTAAAAATTATTGTATTTAATTCAAATCTGTTTAGTACCGTTTCATAGACATAGAACTTGATTGAAATCTATAATTACTATACAATAACAACATTAGTGTGGAAATCTTCTCGCCAGATGATAAGTGGATTAACAATCTGTTTTCTTTTATTTCCTTATAAATGATAAAGAACATCAAACATTCATTGAAGCCGTCCTCATGGGACATCATCGAATATTCAAATTGTTCTCAAAGAAATTATCTGCTTTAAAAATTCAGTATTTAAAACCGAAACGAGTAATTTTGAATTTATTGTAGACGGCTGACTTATAAAACAATAAATCTAGATAAATATAATTTATGGTCTAAGAGTTTTATGAAATCTAATTTTGATAATTTAATTACGGATACTGTCTAGAATCACTATATAATTTACGTAAACTTCGTATTGGATTTGCACATCGACAATCGCAATGTGTGAAAATATAATACATCAAATCAGAATCTAGACATATAAGATAGAGTGGAAATATTAGGACTGGCTATGCTAAAAGTGAAATAGGGCACTTGCTTCTGCACTAATTATCAGTTTTTAGACGTTTGCTGCAGGAGGTAAATAAAAGTAGTAAAGATTTTGGTGGGATAATATTTTCGCTTTGATAATTGTATTATTTGACAGTGATTTTATGCTTCAATATTCACCATATTTTGATTTTTTCGTTTTTTGCTTTCTTCGTATTTAAGCGTCTATCTTGTGTTCAATAGGGTAAATACATTCTTCCAAACGGTTATACCATTATTTACCTTTTATAAAATATTGATTTAAAAATACTTGTGTGCAAATTCATCATTAGATAAACATACTACATTTATAATTATAATAGCTTTTGAGATGTTGCAGTCGAAATTCAGTTTTTGTAATTTACTATGTACAAACAGTGTTTATTTGAAATGCAAATATTAAAGATTTTAATAGGTGTGCCGTGCAATACACAAATATAGTTCATTGGACATTTCTTCTCAGCTGTGGACATCACTTGATTATTGCTTATCTGCTAAATTTAGCACTGATCGATAACTATATTAAAGACTTACCTAAATTCTCAAAGATATAAATATAATAACACCCAAAGCTACACAACATACACTGAAATCTCAAGATATTTAAATGTATTCTATAGAATTTTTGACAGATGAAGATTGTTGATAACTACTCAAAATAGTTTTAATGTTTACTTCTAATTGAATCAAATATGATAAAATATGAATTTATTTATTCATACAATTTTTTTTCAAATTCCATTGTGACCACAATATAATTGTATCACTAATAAATTATTGAAATTGGGAATAATAATAATAATTTCAATGGAAGTAAGGCAAAAAAACAATCATTGTCTTACCGACTTTAAATATAAAATATTTCTGTTGTAAATTATTACCATTGAAGAAATATGATCTATTTTTGAGAACTAAATTATAATTTACTATCAACTATCATTATTTAATTAATTTGAAATTAACTTATTTTTTGAACGTATCTGCAATACATGAATTTCATAGGGAAGTTGAAATGATATGGCTTTGAATATTATTTATAGCTAAAGGCATACTGTTTGAATTTATACATTTCCGTTCAGTATAACGATATTAACTAAAACCTATTATGTTGCGAGGGAAATACTAAACAATAAATTACAATTAGTCGGAATTTTAAACAAAAGTTGTGTATAGCTGATTTCGTATTCTCTGTGACCTTGTAAAAAAGTTTATTTCTAAATAAGAAGTATTACCGTAGAGAAGTCATGCTTGAACTGAGATTGTTGACTTTGGCTTGAACCAAGCTCGGCAGCGTGCTTCCTAACATTTGTGAGTATTAAGACACTATGATATTAATTATTCTTGAAGCGCAGCGAAGCAATCGTCCGCTGAAAATTCAGCCAATCACATGGATTTATTCTTCTAAAAGAAATAATGCCACAAATGAGTTTATGATAATTACATAAGCTACTGAAAATGAATTTGAGGAGACTTTTTCGTAAGTATCCAAGGTGCTAAGGGAATGTCTTGCTTAAAAAACATGTGCAACTAAAATATTTAGAATAAAAAAAGAGGTCCTGAATAGTACTACAAACAAAAATGAATTTTTCTTACTCTTTTAAAATGCTTTTAAAATTCATAACGAAATTGTTTCAAAATTTTTTCAATCTAGTGGTGAAAATTTCCCTTAAAATTTTATTAGAATATAAATATTTATTATATATTTCAAAGCACTTATCAAAACTAAAATTACTAATCAAACACTAAATATATAAAATGTCACAAATCACAATCACGATAAACTTTACAAAATGTAAACTATAATATTGAAAATTATTTGCTGTATAATTTAATTGAAATTTCGAGTCTGAGAAGTAATTTATTGAAATAGTTTAAATTTATTCATTTCCGTGATTTTTTAGTTAATTATGTTTTCTTAAATTCTGGATGTACCTATTGATGAAAATTTTAAATTACATTGTTTAAGTAAATTGAAACAAGTTATGCAAAATTTTCAAAATGATTCCTACATTTGCATTTCAGGTAGTAAGATTTTATCGAGAAGGCAAAGAAAGTAAATTTCCACTAATAAATTTTTGAAACTTCATTATTTCTCAATACTTGCTGAATGTCACCATTGGCTAATTAAAAATAACTTCAAAAGCCCAATTCTAAGCATAAATCTATCTTGGTGTACATAGGAAATGTCCCAGTCGCACTTATAACTATTAAATTTCTTCCCAATCCATTATATTTTCTGATTCCATGTGGTCCCATGTTATAAATTGCAAAGTTGGCAACGAAATTAGGTGAAATTTTGGGAGGCTTGTGGTAACTGTTAGCTCATTTATGGTCTCAAACCATCTGAAATATTTACACCAAGTCTCATTATGAACTCACAATTCCCGCAGAACTGTAGTTAATATTCTTGAAAGACCTATGAAATTGCCTCACTTAAAACTTGATAGATTTATATAATTGATTCTACATACAACATTCACTCACAGCTGCCTATCATATTTGTGTGAAAATACAAAAAATATGTGGTAGCTAAACTCTCAAACGTTCATTTCCCCGCAAGATATTTAAAAAATTACTTTCTTTGGTCCCACGCAACATTGTGTGATTAATTATCGTAGTCTGAGCCAGAATGCAATCTATCCGACGTCTTTCACGACAAAGTAATATAGTTAGCTATTTTTAGAATCTAATTACCTGCTAATAAATATGTAGCTGCTGTTGCTAAAATCTGAGCAAGTATTGAATCTATATTTCTCTGATAAAATTTGTATTTCTTTGACGATAAAATTTGCATAGATAGTACTTAGTTGTTAAGTTTTCTAATCTACATCTAAGTTTTTCTTTTGCTACGTTCCAATGCATAGGCCATACAGCATGTCTATAAGTATCGCGACAGAATGAACAACTTAACATTAGCGTTTTAAATATAATTTTGGAACTCCAAATAGTAGAATGTAAATTTGAAATACAATATCAATATATGGAAAAATGTCCGGCAATAAACAATCCGAAACTTTTAGTAATCCGGAAACTTCAATAATCTGGCCGGAAATAGTAATTTCTAATCTTTAATTGAATTTTAGTGGTAGTTTCCAGTCACCGCCATGTAATATTCACTTAGTTTGATTTAATTATAAAAATTTTGTCTAATTAATGTTTGTTTATTAGTCATTATAATTAGTAATTGTAGCTTTGTGGAATATTTCAATTTTATGATGAGGAAGATAGCTAACGGGTTTGGTGCATTTTAAAGTAATAGCCAATATGGCGAATGACTAATCCACCACCTTTCAGGTCCCGATGATGTCGGATAAGTATGGTCAATTTGGGAATATTGATAATTATACAAATAGTTGAATTGAACCAAGGTCATATTATCTTACAAATTTTCTTAGTTCTACATTAGTTTTTACACGATTACAGAGGACTTTGAATATCTTTTTTCATTTGATCCAGTGACACTGTGAATTAACAACACTTGGAAAAAAATTTTATCAGATCTCCAAATTGCAGCGAATACCATTAGAAGTTTTTGTAAATAAGGGTAATAAATTTGTTTTCCAAGTAATGAGAATGGTTGAACCTTGCATTGACTAGGGAGATCAGCACATTTCTATTGGCGCTAAAGAGAAATGTTGTTCACTGAGTTATGGATGAGATCTTCTTTTATTCATAGCAGACCTTTTGGTTAAATTGCCATCTTATTTAATTGCAGCTTTTAGAATATTGTTGTAATTTTCACCTCGACTCCAATTCTAATAATTTAAGAGTATAAAATCGAATTTACACTTTATTAATTAAACTTGATTTGGTTGAACTATGATTATGAAAAGCCTTTTGATTAATAGCGTAAACTTAATTGCATTTCTTACGCTTATCAAAAGGTCTAGACAAAATTGTATATACGATCCTAAGAGCATTCTATGCGTCTAATCAAATCACATAAAATGGGAACCCGAAAATTGACGTTATCATTCCAACAGTTTGTAAATTTCTCAGGAAGGGGTATTTTTGGGGTTGTGAAAAATGTAATAAAACTGGCTATCACCCCATTTTTACAGGTGCATCAAATTTTCACTGAGGTATGTCTACACATTGTAACAAGATAATTACCATTCCCTTAAAATCTCCCAGCTGAATCAATTTATTCCAAAAGGCCCAGCACATATCAGGGAACTGCACAGCTCCCACATCATTAACGATGCTGCAGAAAATTCCCACGACAACGCACACATCTGAGACGCGTTCCCGAATGCAATAATGATGTGTGAGCCTGGCATTAAATGTCAATAGTAAAGATACGGCCTGAATTTGAAATTGTTAGCTTTGGCTGGGAACACACACACATCAGGGAGATGCCGCAAAAAAGAAATTACCATCTCCCTTCAAATTTCCCAGCTGAAATATCTTCCCCTGCAATTGCCACACATATCAGAGACATACCGCGCAGTAATGCAATTCATTTTTCTCTGACAATCACGTGCAACATTTACGTTTTAAAAACATCAATGTACTATTTTATTATTATACAGTTCAGGATAGCGTTTTTTTGTGGCGTAGATATATTTATAATAATCGTTAAGGTTGTTTTCTTGAAATAGTGCTCCACTTTTTCGTGGACAACTATCACTATTCCAATAATCAAGTTTTATTTAAGCCATAGAATATCCTAATATATAAAGGGTTATTTTTTATATTATTGATAATTTAAGAAGCATAGGCAGCGATTAGGCTTTTAAAATCAAATGACAAATAATATTGCGATTTTTTATTTTCATGCAAACGATTTTTGCCAATTATTGGCAATGATTGGAATGAAAACAATTGATAAAAAACATAGCAAATAGACGAGTGCTTGAATTATCAAAACAACAGTTCACTAAAAATTTTTAAAAAAAAAGTCAATATTGCAAACTGGCAAACGAAGTTAGTAGTGCTTCATACAAAATATTTGTTTGCTCTAAAACAATTGTTCATACTAGTTAAGCTTCATATTGTCATTTATGCCTAATGCAGATTATATTTAATCCATTTCTAATTATTGCAACAATTACAATATCAATTATATATTGCTTACCCTGATAACAATAAGTATTTCTATTTTTTAATAAGATGAAATAGCATCGAGTTGGGTTATAAGAATAGTTTTGTAGACCGGGTTTGAATCTGAACTTTCAGCCCATGCTAATCTTCCTCTAATTATAGTTATTTCATTGGGTTTTAATCTTCTTAGCGTTTTTAATTAAAACTTTTTTGGAATATATCGCAAAACAATGAGCTATCAAATTTTATAATATTTACAAATGATTTAAACAATTTTGATCTTGAGAATTTCTCAATATAGCTCATTGCCACTTTGGAGGATATGTTTTGACATGGATGCTAAATTGTAGTTTAGGTCAAGGAAAGCTTCTTCTTGTTCGCATGATTAACTTACTTCCAAGAAAAATGCAATATTTTAAAAACATATAAAATCTTGTTGCTTTGTGAAATCTGTTACCGGTTTATTCAAGTTCAGGACAATCAATATTCTCTATCTAAAAGTAGCAATAATGAAATCAGGGCCGTTGTTGAGGCCTGTAACACTCACCTCCCCTAGGTAGACAGTGGCATCCTTCTCCCCAAATCCATAGAAAATTCCCAATGGAATGCAAAGCTTCCTCCATTTTTTGATACATCAGTTTCAAATTGCTTTAGAAGAATCATATTAACAAAGACCAATGTACTAAAGAATTACATTAAAATTTGAGAGAAAACACTTGAAATAAGTGGATTTCACAATATATCACACATGTACATTTGCGTGTACACAGACAATCTCTACAGCTGTGCACTAACATTGAATACATGTTGTTCCTTACATAGAAATAGTGTTTATTTAGTCACTTCGAACCCAAGCGGGGAAATTGCAAAAAGCAATGATGCAAAAAACATTATAAAATTTTTTATAGTCTGGGTAAAAAAATGGTACACTTATTTTTTACTAAATCTCAGTGAACATCCATCCTATCAGTAAGAATGATAACTAGGATCAAATCAACGCATTTAGGTTATGAATTTGAGGCATTTTACATCTTTGTAGCTACACTCCTGCCAGAATGTCTTTAGTAAATATGAATGAATTATTCATCAAGCACATGAGTATTGGTTAGACAGCTTATTGTAAATCAGATATTAATTATTGTAACCAAAAACTTGATTTCTAATCACAAAATAATCAAAAATATTTCAGGAAATATGAAATGCGCCGGATTTTTTAAACAGACTTTAGTTTTTATGCATTATTACGTATTTGTTAGGAAGCACAGAATAGTTTCAAATCAATTACAACTACTTTTTTCTTAAATTAGTGAAATGACGAAGCAAAGAATTTATAAGAATGGCAGTAAGGTATGTAGAAAAACACCTACTCAAACAATGAGAACACTAAATTAGCATTATTGGAAATAAATTACTGTCAATTACAAAAATTTTAAAGTTAGCAAATTCATTAACAAGAGCATGATTTCTTAGATATGTGAATCCTGGGATGTGTACATGAACATGCTTACCAAACAGTGATAATGTTATAGATGACTAAGAAAGAAATCTTGGATTCTAGAGAGCTACATTGCTTTGAATAAATTCTCAACGTGGTTTGATATTTATTAATGTTGCCGAGATTGAGGGGCAAAGGGGAGTGTTGCACTCCTAATATCAACATTTAAACAAACTCCCTGAACTTGCCTACATCCAATACTTGTTGTGCCGCCACTGACATTAATGACATTGAGAGAAGCTATATTTCCACTAATTTCTGACAAGCTAGACCAATCCCAAATATTGCCTTTCACTCTGTACCCAAGCCACAGTCATTGAATATAAAACAAGTATTTTGTAAATTATAGAGTGACTATAATGCAATAAATACAACAATTTTTGAACTTCTTACAATAATAGAGGCTTCAGACTCAGGTCTGTTTTTATTAGGAATTGTGTTGCTGATTTTGTGTTGTTGATGTAAGTGTTGTTAACATACGATTTTGTTCATATGATAGCACTCTGCTGTGCAGCTGAACATTGTGGTGTACCAAAAACAAAAAATGGAAAAATACAATATTAATATTTTTGTACTCGTTTTAAAAGGGCACTGCAAGGAAATAAATATTTTTGCTGTGATTTCCATTTGCAATAGCAGTAGTATTTAAGAAATTGAGATAATAGTTCCCACCACCTCCTGTGAAGAGGCGCAAAACAATTGCTCCAAGTTAAAATGAACTATGTGAAAAAAAAGGGAAAAAATTAATTTAGCAGAAAAGTGTGGTAGTTAAACTACATCTCGTATTATTCTATACATCCAAAAACGTAATTAGTTGACATAAACTTCATAAATTAGTGGAATTTGTGGAAATTTACCACAGACATTGTTCTTAAACTTCTGAATGCATTCATCCGAGGTCTATGAAATTAATTCGTCAGTATAAGTTTAACATTTCTATTACTAAATATGAAAATTATTTTCAACCCAACTTCTGAAGTCGCATGCAAAATTTTTATGGCGGTCTATTCCAGATTGAATTTGAAATTTTTGGATATGTACATGGCCACAGTCAAATAATGAAGCGTGCCCCATCTTAATGAGATTCGATGGACGTAAGTTTCTTGCTAAGGCACAAGTGATATGATTTCTACGGTCATAAATTGAATTCACAAGCACTTTCTTAAGAACAATGTCATTTCAAGAGATTTCCTCAATTTTGGCCAGCACTAATCATTGTTTGACTAGAGTGTACTTTAGCTACTTATCATACAATTTGAATTTGAAATCGCAACGAATATCAGAAGTGGTAGAAAAGTGATCAGGCTGAATTGAGAATACCAGTTCTACATTTGTCATATCGACATGAACGTGTTATACAGATTACAGATGTGGAAGCAAACAATGAATATTGATTATCTTCAAAACATCTTATTCAATAAATATTATTACTTGTTTGTAAAAAGAACTGTTTCGTTTCACTATCATATTTAGCAAAATACTGTAAGCTTTCTTGCTTCAATTGATAAAAAGGTGTCGGACCACATATAATTAATATACTTACTAAAGTAATATATATATATATATATATATATATATATATATATATATATATATATACAATGCATTTAATTGTGAAACTTAATTATATTTAAATATATATGTATATATG
>CABFPE010000062.1:1790086-1821049 GCA_900660155.1 Hofstenia miamia | reverse complement strand
ATATATATATAAGATCTACAACTATGAAATGAGGCTTTTAGCTATTGGGCAACAGATTTCACTAGGAGTATTCTCCGAATTAGCTTATTTTTTTGGTCTGTCAGCTGTCAACAATATTCAATGAATTGTTTGTTAAGTTTCATGCAACAATACATTTTGCTTTGCTTTTAAAAATGTCAAATTTCGTGCGTCAAATTATGATTTGCGAGCATAGTTAATTTTTTGTTATCAATTAAAGAAAAACGCTACTCAAGCTCATCAAATGTTTATAGAAGTTCACGGTGGTTATGCCCTACGCAGAGCACAGTGTTTTCGATGGTTTGAAAAATTCCGAGGTAATGATTCTAGCATGGAGAACGAGAAACCTGGTCTGCCACCAAAAAAGTTTGTCACGCCGAATCGTAAGCATTGATGGATGAAGATGATGGTAAACACAACAAATGACATCTGAGCAAGTTGGGGTTACCCGACCACCCATTTCCAAGCTCTTTAAAGACATGGGGATGAAAAATAACTTTTGAAATGCTCGCCCGATACAAAAGGAAGTTTTTATTGCATCAAATTACCACTGGCAATGAAAAATGGGTGCATTTCTCCATCCCAAGTGTAAATGATCGTATGACCCGCTCTGTCACAAGCCAAAAACAACGGCTATACAAGATCACTTCTGCCGCAATGCATTGCTGTGTGTTTTCTGGGATCAGTATAGTATTATTTGGTACGGGCTGTTAAAGCCTGGTGAAAGAGTTGAAAGTGTCTGCTACAAATGACATTTGGCTGATTTGAACAGCGCCTTCTGATTATAATTTGTTTGCATCGATTATTGGTTTGCGGCCAAAGACAGCAAATTTTTTTAGCGGGTCATCCAGAAATTGCCGAACGTTTTATGCATTCACGCAAATGCTCTAATGCATGAGAATGTATTGTATAATGTATATCCACTTCTCAAATTATATATATTTCTGAAAATAACTAAATAACATTGGAAAAGATTCAATAATGTATTCTCCAATTAAGATAAATCTGGGGTAAATACAATTGAATCACTCTAAAAAATCAAAACTAATAATTGTACTTAAGAAAGGCGTGATGATTTTCATAAATCATTAACTATGCAAATTCATCAATTAATTAGCATAATAACCTCAAGAAAAATATCAGCCAATATTCCAAAAAAATTTGAAAATCATCAAATAGATGGTAGTTTCTACAAATAGTCACTACATTTTGTGACAGAAAAATTGTTATTTTACTTTGAGAATCCACTAGAGAAATCCAACTTTCGCTAAGACAATTCTCATAATTCTGGAAAGTCCAATTTTAGCTCTCACCGAATTCCCTAAAACTATTAACACTTAATATCTAATATGTCCCACAAATTTGAGCTATGAGCAGAATTTTAAAATAATGGAACCAATAAACTTTGAGAACAGTTGGCCCAAGCACGTATTATTTCGATAAATGATTTTACACCAAGAAAAGCAATAGGAAGACTTCAATTAATCCAAAATGACTGTGCTCGTATAATTTTCTGTTTAAGAACAAAGATTACACCTACTTTAATATCTTTACATTGTTTACCAATTAAATTTCGTATTACTTACAAAATTGCTATTATGGTTTTTAAGAGCATACACAATTTGGCTCTGAGATATATTCGTAATCGACTTTCTTTTGTTCATCATGAATTTCACAACCAAAGATCTAATTATTTATATTTCCTAAACATTCCAAGAATTAAAAGTTTTTATAGTAAAATATCGTTTTTGTTTGCTGGTCCTACAATTTTCAATTCATTACCAATTTTCAATTCATTACCAATTAAATTTCGTATTACTTACAAAATTGCTATTATGGTTTTTAAGAGCATACACAATTTGGCTCTGAGATATATTCGTAATCGACTTTCTTTTGTTCATCATGAATTTCACAACCAAAGATCTAATTATTTATATTTCCTAAACATTCCAAGAATTAAAAGTTTGTATAGTAAAATATCGTTTTTGTTTGCTGGTCCTACAATTTTCAATTCATTACCATGGAATCTTAGATCTCGCCATAATTTCGAATCTTTTAAAAATGGTCTAAAGTCACACTTGTTCAGTCAATTTATTACAGAAGAATACTGAGAAATTCAAATGTATTTTAAATGCGCATTTGAATATATTTTGTAAAAATGCGCAACATAAATATTAATATACCGGTATTATTACTATTATTCTTGCTTTCTCACAGGTTCATGCTGGTATCCCTCTCAGCTCGGGGAACTCATCAGTTCACAGGGAGTCTGAGAGCTTTCCTCAGGACTCTAGCTGTTCCTAACAGTGCTGCCTTCTGTGCTACCACTCCTCCTCACTTTGGTACTACCAGCTCCTCCAAGTATCTCTTATGCTTCTTGCTCACTGCTCCAAGTGCTCCTACAACTACCGGGACTACTTCAACCTTGTGAACTTCTTCAGCCAATACCCCTGTACCTCATCTCTGCCTGGCGCCTTCCAATTCTTCATCTTCTTTAGAGCCTCTTTCAGCTTTGCAGTTGTGATTAGTTCTTCTTCTTGTCTGAACCCATTCTGCATCTGCTCACTGTCTATCTCTGGTCCCTCACTTCCCCATATATTCTCCCAGAACCTTACTGCATCCTCGCCCGCTCTAACTGTAGCCTTTTCTCCTGCATCTAGTTCTTTGTAGAATCTTCCTTCTTGGGTCTGAAACTTCATATTGTGTCTTGCTTGCTTTGCTCTTGCCCTATATTTTCTTAGTTTCTCAGCTTCTGCAACTAATCTCTTGCAGTTTCTATTGTCTTCCCCTTACCTACCCTGCACTGCCTTACTTATCCTGATCTTCCCTAATTGCTGCCTAATCTTTGCCACTTTATTCTCAATTCTCCTCTCCCATGCTGGTTTTCTGTCTTTTCTTCTTCATGTTTATGCCTACATTCTTCAACACCTCCCATGTTTATCTCTGTTACACCTTTGCTGTCTCTACTACTAGCTTGCTTCTCTTAATGCCTCTTGGTACTGGCAACCTACTTCTGTCTTCTATTTCTTTCTTCATCCTTTCCCTGATTGCTGTCTCTGTTTCTACATCCACGGTTTCTGCTGTTTCTTCCACTACTACCTCTGCCTCTTCATTTTCTTTTTGCTTCGTCTGTTCAGCTCTTCTTTTTCCCTTATTGTCATCCAGCTTCAACTTTCTGACCTGATCTGCAAGCCTCTGCTCTGTAACTTCTAATCCTGTTTCTTCTTTTTTCCATTGTTCCAACATTCTTTTCCTATAACCCCTCTCATCTGGTCTGATTCTTCTGTAACACTCCAATGCTATCCTGTTCTGCTCATCAGTCTACTTGTGCCGTTGTCCATTGTTCTGTGTGGATCCTATATTGCCACTTCTCGAGTCCACACTCCCGATTGTGGAGTCTGCCTGTTAACCGGAGATTTTTCGCACCCTCTGACTATTTAGGGCCTGCCGGGGACTGAGGGCTTTTTCTTTTAGTTGCACTGTCATTGAAGGTAGGGTCGGGGTCGTGCTCGAACCCGGTTCCTCGCGTTCCCAGTCTAGCCTTTTACCCCTTGGCCACTAGGGCCCATTACTATTGCTAGTATTATTATTACTATTATTATTATTATTATTAATATTATTATTATTATTCTTGCATCTCACAGCTTCATGTTGGTATCTCAGCTCGGGGAACTCACCAGTTCCCAAGGAGTAACCGCTCGTCGTGTCCTTCCCCTACTCCTGCATATCAATCTAAATGAAACAGGTACTTTTACTTTTAATTTTGTATATTTTAACATATCTTTGTTTAAAAAATGTAGCTATATACTATATACAGTCAGACATATCACCTCTCAACTCACAACACACCACCACTAAGCACTACTACATAACAACACTTAAATTCAGTAAGTTCATTTTCTACCAAATCTTCAAGTTTTGCTTTAAAATTTATAAGAAAACAAACGGCAATTTTCTTAAAATTGTATGTTCAATTCTTCTTTTCATATACTACGCATATACAGTTAAATTCAGTACGTGTATTCCTAATAATCTCGATAAATATTTTTATTTCATAAGATTACTACTCTCAGGAGATATTAAACTTAACCCAGGACCAATTTTAGAAGAATCGCAAATAGAAATAAAACTAAAAAATTACTGCAATAAATATAAATTTGTATATTTCAATGCTAGAAGTCTAATTTCAATCAGAAATGACTTTCTAGGCTTAATAAATAAGATAGGACAAAACACTGATCCTAATTTGTTTAATCCTGACCGACATTATTATGACATTTTCATAAAAAACCGATTAGGTAGAGGTGGCGGACCCATGATATTGGCTCCAAAATGTTTAAAACCAGTGCGTAAATTAGAATATGAATTAAACCACAATATATTTGAATCACTCTGGATAGAAATTATATCATTTGAAANCAGTTAATAAAGCAGCACCAATTAAGTACCGCAAAGTAAAACTAAATGCGCGCAAGCTTGCTATTCACATGCCGACGATAGTGACATACATGAACTAGTAAGTATTAAAAGAAAATTGNAGCTTGCTTCTCTTAATGCCTCTTGGTACTGGCAACCTACTTCTGTCTTCTATTTCTTTCTTCATCCTTTCCCTGATTGCTGTCTCTGTTTCTACATCCACGGTTTCTGCTGTTTCTTCCACTACTACCTCTGCCTCTTCATTTTCTTTTTGCTTCGTCTGTTCAGCTCTTCTTTTTCCCTTATTGTCATCCAGCTTCAACTTTCTGACCTGATCTGCAAGCCTCTGCTCTGTAACTTCTAATCCTGTTTCTTCTTTTTTCCATTGTTCCAACATTCTTTTCCTATAACCCCTCTCATCTGGTCTGATTCTTCTGTAACACTCCAATGCTATCCTGTTCTGCTCATCAGTCTACTTGTGCCGTTGTCCATTGTTCTGTGTGGATCCTATATTGCCACTTCTCGAGTCCACACTCCCGATTGTGGAGTCTGCCTGTTAACCGGAGATTTTTCGCACCCTCTGACTATTTAGGGCCTGCCGGGGACTGAGGGCTTTTTCTTTTAGTTGTACTGTCATTGAAGGTAGGGTCGGGGTCGTGCTCGAACCCGGTTCCTCGCGTTCCCAGTCTAGCCTTTTACCCCTTGGCCACTAGGGCCCATTACTATTGCTAGTATTATTATTACTATTATTATTATTATTATTAATATTATTATTATTATTCTTGCATCTCACAGCTTCATGTTGGTATCTCAGCTCGGGGAACTCACCAGTTCCCAAGGAGTAACCGCTCGTCGTGTCCTTCCCCTACTCCTGCATATCAATCTAAATGAAACAGGTACTTTTACTTTTAATTTTGTATATTTTAACATATCTTTGTTTAAAAAATGTAGCTATATACTATATACAGTCAGACATATCACCTCTCAACTCACAACACACCACCACTAAGCACTACTACATAACAACACTTAAATTCAGTAAGTTCATTTTCTACCAAATCTTCAAGTTTTGCTTTAAAATTTATAAGAAAACAAACGGCAATTTTCTTAAAATTGTATGTTCAATTCTTCTTTTCATATACTACGCATATACAGTTAAATTCAGTACGTGTATTCCTAATAATCTCGATAAATATTTTTATTTCATAAGATTACTACTCTCAGGAGATATTAAACTTAACCCAGGACCAATTTTAGAAGAATCGCAAATAGAAATAAAACTAAAAAATTACTGCAATAACTATAAATTTGTATATCTCAATGCTAGAAGTCTAATTTCAAACAGAAATGACTTTCTAAGCTTAATAAATAAGATAGGACAAAACGCAATATTCTTAATTACCGAAACTTGGTTACAACATGACACTGATCCTAATTTGTTTAATCCTGACCGACATTATTATGACATTTTCATAAAAAACCGATTAGGTAGAGGTGGCGGACTCATGATATTGGCTCCAAAATGTTTAAAACCAGTGCGTAAATTAGAATATGAATTAAACCACAATATATTTGAATCACTCTGGATAGAAATTATATCATTTGAAAGTAAATGTCATAAAGAACTGATTAATATCAAATACAATCCAAATAAAAATTATCATATTGACTGCCTAAAATTTAAGGCAAATGAAATTTCCGAAATAAGTGATCCCTACTATTCTATAAATATATTTGGTGACTTTAAAATAAATTATTTTAATAATCTTGAGAAAAAATCGCTAAGAGAATTTTGTGCCACATATGATTTTCGTTGTATAAATACTGACTGTCCAACAAGACAAAACAACTTAATTGACTACTTCCTAACAAATTCAGACTTATTTTTTAAATCCTTAATGTTTGAATCATTCAGTGGCCATACTCTTTGCACATATATAAGTAATATAACTACCAAAGCCAATAATTTTAAAACAATTTATGCAAGAGATTATCTAAATTATTCAGACGAAATAATGGAAGCACTTTTGAAAAACATATCGTTCAACTATATATACATATTAAAATCTGGATCTTGCATGATTAATTATATTTCAAAAGAAATTTGCAATGCAGTTAATAAAGCAGCACCAATTAAGTACCGCAAAGTAAAACTAAATGCGCGCAAGCTTGCTATTCACATGCCGACGATAGTGACATACATGAACTAGTAAGTATTAAAAGAAAATTGTTTGATCTCGCTCAAACAGAACCGACAACAACTAATTGGGCTAATTACGAATAATCAAAGAGGATTATTAAACAATTAAAAAATAAAAAATCTGGCTTAGAACAGAAAAGGTTTTTCGATAAACTAAGCAGTACAAACGAAAAATGGCGATATATTCATAAATTTTTGGGAAAAAGTAAAGGACTTTCAACTGACATTAACGAATTAAGTATTGATAACAAAATTACAAAAAACAAGAATAATAGACCATCTAAATGCAACATTTAAGGAACTTGGCAATTTCAATTTTCCCCAATATAAGAGAAAGACAAACATTAATAAATTCCCAGCAAAATCATACTTTTCTTTTAGACTCGTAAATGCAAATGAACTAGAAACCATAATAAAAAATTTAGACACAAATAAATCAACTGCATCCTATAATCTTCCAATCTTTATTATTAAACGTCATTTTCATATCTTTAGTGAACATCTTCTATTCGCATTTAACCAGTGTATTATTGATAATGAATTCCCTGATATATTTAAGAAATCAGACATAAGCCCTATATATAAAAAGGCGATCCTCTAAACGCACAAAATTATAGGCCAATTTGCATTGGCCATCCTTTCAGTAAACTATTTGAAAAATTATTAAATAATCAAATAAATGCATATTTGATATCTGAAAATATTCTTTCGAAAAAACAATTTGGTTTCCGTAATGGGTTTAGCACTCAAGATGCAATTTTGTCAATATCACAGCAAATAAAATCAAATTTAGCTTCTAATAAATGTAGTTGTGTTGCCCTTCTCGATTTGAGTAAAGCGTTTAACTCAATGAACTTTGACATACTGAAAAACAAATTAATGCATTATAATTTTGATGACAACGCTATAAATTTGATAATGAATTTCCTTATAAATCGACAGCAACGAGTTATACTTAATGGCACAAAATCAAAATATATTACAACTAACCGTGGAGTACCTCAGGGCACAGTTCTTGGCCCAATCCTATTTTCACTCTACGTAAATGATATAATCAAACAGATAAAAAACACTAATATTTATCAATATGCGGACGATACCTGTCTCATAAGTACTAATGTAAATGCCTTTAATGCTACAAAAAGTCTCCAAAATGACATCGAACATTTAACAAAGTATTTCTCAAATAATCAATTGAAAGTAAATATTGAAAAAACACAATTTATAATTTTCTCGCCTAAAACATTTAAATATCTCACAAAAAACATTGAACTAAATATAAATCAAGTACAAATAAAGCAAAGTGAATCAATACATTATTTAGATGTTAAGATTGACAATGATTTAAATTTCGAACAATTTTTAATGACTAANAAATTCTTTTTGTTTATCTCATTTTCAATATTGCTCATTTCTCTTTACAAACATAAATTCAAAATATCGCATACTTCTGTCTAAAACTTTCAATTGGTCTCTTAAAACACTTAACTTTGCGCAAAAACATGACAGTTCATCCGTCTATCGAATTCAATATAAAATATTAGCTCCTTATTACAGAATTCAAATGCATATGGTATCAATATTATTTAAGTGTAAATCTGGTACACCTTCTCTTTCATTTTTAAAACAATATATTAAGTTAAATGAACGTTCTCAAAAATTTTTATGCTTAGATAAACATTCAAATATTTTTCACCACATAGCAACTAAAATTTGGAATAACTTAGACCATGAAATTAAAATGGAAATTAACTACAAAAAATTTAGAAAAAAAGTGCGAACATTCCTCTTTAACAGACAATGCATACTTAATGACAATAATACACTACACTCCTTCGAAAATTTCGTATGATCATAGATCATGTACAAACACACACAAATCCCCAACAAACACACACCACGCAATTATATATGTATATGTTACTATTATTTTGTAAATAGTTTTTAGTTTATAGTCTTGTACCAAAGATTTTTTGCAATAAATTGCTTTTGACTCTTATTATTATCTTCAGGTTCCACTCATTTACCTTACTTTATAATTAAAAAAATTTTTAATGTATTTGGTGACCATTTATCATTTGCATTTAATCAATGTATAGTTGAAAACTAATTTCCGGAAATATTGAAAAGGTCAGATATACCACCTTTATATAAAAATGGAGATCCCCTTATTGCAAAAAATTATAGGCCAATTTCAATAACGAATCCTTTTAGTAAGCTATTTGAAAGGTTACTGCACATTCAAATCAATCAATATCTTGCATTTGAGAATAGTTTATCATCCAAATAATATGGTTTTCGCGCTAAGCATAGTACAAGTGATGCCATTATTTCAATTACTGAAAAAATATCCGCTAATAAATCTCAAAATAAATCCAGTTGCATAGCCCTTGTAGACTTAAGCAAAGCTTTTAATTCAATGAATTTTGAAATTTTATCAATTAAACTTAAAAATTATGGATTTCAACAAAATTCAATTAAATTAATTAGGAGTTTTTAAAAAATAGAAAACAGCGTGTATTAATGAATAACATGAAATCTGATTACATTACAACCGATCGAGGAGTACCTCAAGGCACAGTACTAGGGCCCGTTCTATTTGCATTATATGTAAATGACATTATTAAACATGTAAACCATAGTGAAATTTATCAATTTGCTGATGAAACGGGTCTCATAAATACAAATAATGATGCTTTGGGGCCACAAAAAATTTGCAAAGTGAAAATCTTTCTAGGAATTTCACATCCAATCAATTAAAAATTAATATTGAAAAAACTCAATTCATTATATTTTCCCCCAATGCGGTAAAAGAAATAACAAACAAAATTGAATTAATTGTAAAAAGTGTTCCGATAAAACAAAGTGATCATGTTACATATTTAGGTATTGATATTGACAAAGATTTAAAATTCGATAAATATCTTTTAAAAAAGATACATAAAATGGCTTCTGGCGTAAATACTTATACCACCTCAGAAATGTGGGGTCAGATTATCACATTCAGCTATTGCATGCATTTTTATTTATTAATAATAATACAAAAAGCCGCTATTTATTATCAAAAAATTTAAATTGGTCATTAAAAACATTACATTTTGCACGTAAGCATGATCATGTTAGTGAATACAGACGAAAGTATAATATATTATCCCCGCTATATCAAGTACAATTCCATGTAGTTTCAATTTTATTTAAGTATAAATATGGCCGACAATCAATTTCTTTTCTTGATAATTACTTAAAAGTAAATCCTCGATCACATAAGTTTATTTGTAGCAGTATTTCATGTTCTAGTTTTCATCGAGCAGCCTCTAATATTTGGAATGATTTAGATAATGAGATTAGAGTAGAAAAAAAATTACAAAAAATTTAGAAAAAAATTAAAAATTATACTTTTACATCGACAAAATACAATCGGAGACAAACATGCTAAACACATTTACTGGTTTTTTACACTGAGCTCACCACACACATAGACACACACACACACACATTTATTCTATATATATTTTATTATTATTTTGTAAATACATGTATTTGTAGTTTGTAGCTTTTTTTACTGTCATTTATTTACAACAATAAATTTGCTTTGACTCTTATTATAAACTTTCTTCAATTGCTTATAGTTATGCTAAAAGCATAAGCCGTTTTAGACATTCTAAAGTAATTTAATTCATCCCTATTAGCATATTTGTGAATCCTGGGATTTGGAAATCTCTATTGCTGAGTGTACTTCCCTGTTATGGTGAAAGTTTGTGATAAAAATTATTTGTCTGTTTGAAATATATGAATGTATTAGCTTTTTTCAATGGAATATGCGAATTTTACAGAAACCGCTAAATTCTTCAAGTTCAATGCAGCAACAACTAGTCTCAAATATTTTGTTTTCTGTAAATAAACTACACAAGTCCTGCCTAGGCGTGCTGTGTGCAAAGTCAGGGGCGATCGTGCCACATCATGAATTAAGCATGGAAATGATAACTGAGTTAATTCTCTATCAAGTGATGATTCTATTTTAAATGTCTTTATTGTTTAGTGTTAAGAGCGTTTAAAAAGTTATAGAAGCCATCACAACACAAACTGTAAGAAGCGCTTCATTTACAGTGCGCGACACCATGTAGGGTGAATTGCTATTTTTGAAATGGATTCTGATTCTTTAAAATGCTGTATTTTTGACCAATAATATAACTTTTTCCAAGGTATTGCTTGATGTAGCCAGTTTTCTTTTGTCTATTTGAATGACGAGCAGATCGACAGAAGAAGCATCAGGAGGGCTTCATGGCAGACCGAAAAGACGCTGTAATGAGTCGAAAAACGACGAAAGCGATAATCCTGTTACCCCTAAGGAGAAATTAAAGGTTGTAGGAGAGCAAGAAATGGATGAAGTCCATAAATTTTGCGATGGAAAACGTTGTAGATGAAAGCGACAATGACGAATCGNTCACATAAGTTTATTTGTAGCAGTATTTCATGTTCTAGTTTTCATCGAGCAGCCTCTAATATTTGGAATGATTTAGATAATGAGATTAGAGTAGAAAAAAAATTACAAAAAATTTAGAAAAAAATTAAAAATTATACTTTTACATCGACAAAATACAATCGGAGACAAACATGCTAAACACATTTACTGGTTTTTTACACTGAGCTCACCACACACATAGACACACACACACACACATTTATTCTATATATATTTTATTATTATTTTGTAAATACATGTATTTGTAGTTTGTAGCTTTTTTTACTGTCATTTATTTACAACAATAAATTTGCTTTGACTCTTATTATAAACTTTCTTCAATTGCTTATAGTTATGCTAAAAGCATAAGCCGTTTTAGACATTCTAAAGTAATTTAATTCATCCCTATTAGCATATTTGTGAATCCTGGGATTTGGAAATCTCTATTGCTGAGTGTACTTCCCTGTTATGGTGAAAGTTTGTGATAAAAATTATTTGTCTGTTTGAAATATATGAATGTATTAGCTTTTTTCAATGGAATATGCGAATTTTACAGAAACCGCTAAATTCTTCAAGTTCAATGCAGCAACAACTAGTCTCAAATATTTTGTTTTCTGTAAATAAACTACCCAAGTCCTGCCTAGGCGTGCTGTGTGCAAAGTCAGGGGCGATCGTGCCACATCATGAATTAAGCATGGAAATGATAACTGAGTTAATTCTCTATCAAGTGATGATTCTATTTTAAATGTCTTTATTGTTTAGTGTTAAGAGCGTTTAAAAAGTTATAGAAGCCATCACAACACAAACTGTAAGAAGCGCTTCATTTACAGTGCGCGACATCATGTAGGGTGAATTGCTATTTTTGAAATGGATTCTGATTCTTTAAAATGCTGTATTTTTGACCAATAATATAACTTTTTCCAAGGTATTGCTTGATGTAGCCAGTTTTCTTTTGTCTATTTGAATGACGAGCAGATCGACAGAAGAAGCATCAGGAGGGCTTCATGGCAGACCGAAAAGACGCTGTAATGAGTCGAAAAACGACGAAAGCGATAATCCTGTTACCCCTAAGGAGAAATTAAAGGTTGTAGGAGAGCAAGAAATGGATGAAGTCCATAAATTTTGCGATGGAAAACGTTGTAGATGAAAGCGACAATGACGAATCGGATAGCAGTGATGAAGAAGGTAGCGTCGTAGACGTTTAAAAATTGATTTCACACTAAATGGGATGATTTAATGATAATTTAATGGCGATTTGGTATCAGAATGGCGATTTGGTCATAACTTCTTCAAATGAATTGTGAAAAAAGCATTTGATGGCTCAAAATACTCGTTGTCGATTACTTTACTCGTTTTTCTATCTCAAATCCCCATTTAGTTTTTCACAATACATGCTGTCGCGGACTGTTAGTAAACAGGTTGACACAATCATTACCCATGTTAACAAGTGCGTTAGTAACTTTAAAAGTACATAAAGCATTAAAACGCATCTTTTAAGTCTTTGCAAGTCGTTGATTTCTATAAATGTGTTCTAAGATAATAACGCAATGTTTAGCGATAGGAAATTACGATTTTATATTGGAGAACTTATAATAAAACATGATATTATTGTATAAATTTTATTGTTCTATCAACTAGATGCATTGTTACCATTAAGTTTTAAACATTTTCATGATAAGGTTCAAATTTGCTTCCATTCACAAAATTTCTCATATTCTTGTCAATCATATGACTTTGGCAAATCTTTTATCGAGCGTTACCTCAAGAAACTTAGCGAAGCCAATTTCAGTACGCTCTATCGCTTAGATACTGTAGATGAAATACCATGCAGAACTGTCAAAATTACCTCTACTGATCCCGCTTACATCACTCCCAAAGTTAAAGAAATCGCAATGAAAAAGCAAGACTCCTTCAGTGTCAACCAAACCATGTTCGACAATTACACATCTAAGCTTACCAGTGAGATTATCAATGATAAACAGAAGTTCTTCAAATCAAGTAGCAAATCAACACCAAACTGCTCAAAGGCAGTAAACGAGCTTCGTAAATCCAAAAGAAACTCAGGGATAAACAGCATTGTCGCGTCTTTTCCTTCAGTGACGCCATAGAGAAGCTAGTTGACAATCTTGAAGTCATCACTGCACCTGACGCAATTCGGGACAATGAATTATGCTTTGAATCTATTGAAGATGATGACTGGCTACCGCTCACCACCGAATACGAAGCCTTTCTATTCCTATCACACCTCAACGAGAAAAAAAACGTCAGGCAACGATGCCGTCCCTACTATTCTTTATAGCAATGCCGCCCACATTTTAGCTGCTCCCATCGCTCATGGTAAACTGCTCTATCTGGAATCGCGCTCTTGGAAAGAAGCTATTGTCAGTTTTCTCCCCAAAAGGAGCCCTCCGAATATAAACGAGCTACGACCTCTATCGCTGTTGTCAGTTCCCTCTAAATACCTTGAATAAGTTATGTTCAATAATACGCGCACAGTGCTATATTCACATATCTCTTCTAACCAGTTCGCCTATCGGGCAAGATCGTCCACCTGGGCAGCCCTCATTGTTCTCTTGAATAACATCACCCAATTTCTAGACGATCCCAACACTCTTGGATTTATCTCGCAATCATTCGATTTCAGAAAAGCGTTCAATACACTGCACACAACAAATTACTCGCTAAACTTAGCAACCTAAACTTATCAAAGGGATTCGTCAAACTTATTTCTAATTATCTGTCAGATCGCACTTTTCGCGTTAAGTTCGGCTTTCAGCTTAGCAGTCGCAGAAACATATGCCGTGGAGTTCCACAAGGGTCGCTTCTATGACCTGTCCTATTCCTGCTATATATGGAAAACCTCCAGTGCTCAACGCCAAATAACATCATGATGAAATATGCAGATGATACCTATGCCCTTACGCCGATCTGCCGCAATACTCGAGCACTCAAAACCGAGTATGACAATATTCAACGCTTTTGCTATGAAAATGACGTCATTTTGAACAAATCGTTTTGTATTTTCGGAAACTATGATGACGTTTTGCCTCATGACATTTCCATAGTTAGTTCCTTAAAATGTCTGGGTGTAATTGTATCGCGTGGGTAAAGTGGAACGATCACGTAATCACATCAGCTACATCCCGAGGAAAGCCTCTCAAACACTTTACTGTCAAGAACCCTGAATAGCTGTTGTGATAGCATTACAATGAATAGCATATTTCTCAGCATTATCGTTAGCATCCTGGATTACTGCTCATCTGTTGTCATTGTGCTACCTGATTATCTAAACTCCAAATTACAAACCATTTGCAATAGAGCACATGCATCATGACTGGACACACAAGTGGTGCTTTGATAATAGACTCACAACGAATCCATCTCGGTGCTCGTCCTTTTAAACCAGCTGATTCACATCCTAGTCATGCCTTACACAGAATCATTCCTGATCCCTATACCAGGAAATTTCGTGTACGCCGCCTAAAATCACGCTGGCATGCTAGTCAGTTTATTCCCTTCTATACAAGCTATTGTAATAACTAATGGCTTTATATTTTCATTTGTTTACAAATATACGATTTCTTTCTTTCTTTCGTTTACATTTTGCGTTTAATGATATTGACGCAGTAGTTAAGATGGGTAGCTCAAATTAATGTAGCATAGGTAGGACATAATAACTTTATGGTGTTATCTTTGTTGTTTCACGCCAACCTATGACACATAAAACATTAATAATGAATGGAAGCAGTAAAGCAAAGTACTGTACTAATGTAAAATATAATAAGCTAAGTGGATGATTTCAAATTGATCAAATAACATCGGTGCTTTGAAACCTGATTCTGATCCTGTTTTATCCCGGACCCAATTTGCAACTATCAAACCTGACCTGATAATGGCTGCTGTCAATCCTGATTCTGATCCTGAATAGCCCTGGACCTGAATTGCGACTCCTAAAACCTAACCTGACATGATTAGTCCTAATAGATCTATATATATATATATATATATATAGAAACCGTTGAAGTCCTACATTTTTCCTATGAGCTAAATCTTAGAATTACATGAACAACTAGGTATAAAGAGTATATAAATGCTTTAAAAAATCGGCATTTTCAAGGTAAAATAGTTAATAGAAATAAAATGGTACTTCAGCCAGAGAATTACACCTTAGTTCAAATTATATTCTAGTACATTCACCAAGGGATATTTCATGGCTAGCGATTTCAAAATTTCCGAATAAGCTTGGAGAAAAGAGTTAGAAAAGGTGGCAAATGGTTTGTAATTTTAAGGACCACAGCTCTTTTAGGGATAATCACTGAGTGACAATTTTGAAAATATTTTAGCATTGATTCAACCGATAGATTTTTAGTAAATAACATTTCTTTTTAATCTACTTCAAGATCAATATTTCGCAAATATTCTTGAATAAATTTCTTTGTTCAAACTACTAGTTTACATAAANGATGAAAAATAGTGAAAGAACGAAAAAAGCTAATTTCGGCAAAACATTTTAAGGCCAGTGCCTTTGAGTATTTTTGTAAAAATAACCTTACCTTCCCCACCAATGTTGAACACACTTAGTTGGAAATAAGTACAAGTAGTTTCTATATTTTAAATGCAATGGAAGATATTTTGACTCAATATACCATAACTAAGTTTTTATAGTATAATTTTTGATATATTATATGAATATAACTTTAAATATGTTTCAATGGCATTCTCTTTAATATATTTTAATATATATAAATATTATATATAATTTAAATTTATTATATGATATAGTTTGTGAAAATGTTTCAAATCAAATATATTTGAAGAATGTTAAATATATAGGTAAATATAGAAGTAAAATGTCAACGTTTAATTGCAACAGACTTTTATTAAGTTGTCTTAAATAAGGTATAATATTTGAATTTCACTGCTACTAACTAAGGCGCCTCTCAGAACCGTGATGGGTCAAATTCGCAGACATTATCACTAGACTTTTGGTCGACTAATCAGTCCCAAGAGCCTGAAACCTTGAGCACAATGTTTCTGCGGTATCGTCACTAACCTAATACTGGGGCCATAAATGAACAATATGAAATCACGGATCTCAGAATATTTCTGTTATTTGTGCCAAATAGTTCAAAATTAGTGTTATGCATTTTGGAGCATATGGGACCATGTGGGGAAAATGTGTACTAGGACCAAATCCAATGGGACTTGGCCTGAAAAAAAAATCTATCACCTCAGAATCTTATTTTATTATTCAATGAAATAATAATCACAGCATTGCTTTCTTTAGAGGGCTGTTTCAATTCATGCAAGATATTCTGAAAATGTAAGGCCTGGTTTGTAAAATTTGAGAAAATAATCTGCTCTCGTAACACTACTGTCGGTCGAATATTCATTTGAAATTGAAATTTTAAGTATTATTTAAACATTCATTAACAATGAATTTCAAGGTTTTGAATAATAAGTGTGCTTTATCTTTACAAATACATAATCCAAGTATATTTACAAGATCCGTGAAATGCCCAGCATTGTTCACAATCACTTTGCTTAGTCACATTCATCTCGAATTTTTAATTGGAATAATTTTGGGCCAGGCAGAGCGCCTTCTTGGTATTTTCATAATTGTAACTATATTAACAGTTAACAGAACTTCACATATGCTGAGAAAGCCTAATACAATGAATGACACCCTCAACAAAATCATTATAAATCTCTATATAATAAATATTTCCTCGGAAAATCTATGCAATCAAATTAACACAACTTTAGATTTACACACAATACATTCTCACTGAAAAAGCACTATCATTATATTTTAAAATATGGTCCGTGGTAGTGAAATTCCACCAACAAATCGTGCTCAAATTCATATCTTGTACGAGGAGGGGTACAATTATAGCGCTATAGCTGTTAGAATGGGCGTGTCAGTATCTTCGGTATCCAGAAGTGTTACTCTCTATCAACAACTGCAAAATATTTCCTCTCGCAAGCGGTCTGGAAGACCAAAAGTGACAACCCCTCAGACTGACCGTCTGATTCACCGTTACGTCGTCAATCAATCATTCTGTTCATCTTCTGAAGTCAAANATGTGCTATAACTGCAAATGGGTATGCTGTTCTGCATTTTGTTCCTCACAACGAGACAGTCGCAGCCAAGGCTTACCTCAAAATAATTCAGGAGAAAGTTCCCATGTTTATGAAGCTTCGCGGAACANACCCCTCAGACTGACCGTCTGATTCACCGTTACGTCGTCAATCAATCATTCTGTTCATCTTCTGAAGTCAAAGCAAATCTATGTGCGGTATGTGCAGAATGTATCAACACCCACCATTAGGCGTTGATTGAATGGATGAATACTACATTCGACCTTCCATCGTGCAAACCGGCAGTCAAACTCCGATTGTCTTCAAAGAACATTCGAGAACGATTGTGCTTCTGCAGGCAATACCAACACTACACCCCTGAGATGTGGCATCAAGTAATGTTTAGTGACAAATCCAAGATTTGAGAGTTTACATCATACCCGCCACATGTTCGACGACCAAGAAACAAAAGATTCAACATGCATTACACGCAACAAACTGTCTGCTCAGCACCTTCTGTGATGATTTGATGTGCTATAACTGCAAATGGGTATGCTGTTCTGCATTTTGTTCCTCACAACGAGACAGTCGCAGCCAAGGCTTACCTCAAAATAATTCAGGAGAAAGTTCCCATGTTTATGAAGCTTCGCGGAACATCTGTACTACAACAAGATGGTGCTCCTTGCCACAGCGCCAAAGTTGTGAAACAGTGGATTGCATCACAAGACTTTCGGCTGCTTGAGAACTGGCGGGGAAACTTCCAAGATATCAACGTCATAGAAAATTGCTGTCATCACATCAAAAACTGTCCGAGGAAGCACCAATGAACATCACTCGACGATCTGAAGGAGCAAATTAAAGTGGTATGGTGCACAGAGATTACTGTTGATTATTGTAGAAAGCTGGTGGAATCAAAGTCAATCGCATTGCTGAGTGTTTGGCCAATAATGGCGGACATCCAAAATATTAGTGAGTTTTTCTGAATTAACTACTTATTTTCTACATGGTCTTATCATATTGTTTCTACATTGTGTTATTATATTGGTTCTACATTGCGTTTTTTAGTGTAAAATACAAAAATTTCTAAATTTGGAAAGTGTTCCCAAACTTTTGGCAGGTACTGAATATATATATATATATATATTGTGGCATAAAGAAATTCAAAACTTTCCATCTCTCATTATTTTGTATAGAAAATGCAATTATTAATTTCAATTTTGGGAATTACCAAATTATTGCAATTAACAATTGGACGATATGAAATGGTGCTATATATTTTTAGTTTGAATATTTATGATAATCTAATGCGGGAAATATAACCGTTGCAGACTACTTATTATTGTACCAGTCGGATATTTACTTACGTTTACAACAGTATGTAATTATGTTTTTGATACCGATTGTTGTTCCTATGTATTGGTGTGAATTATTTATTATGTTTCCTTTTTCAATAAACTCGGTTCAGTTTTAATTTTGACTTTGCTCTATCTAAATTATGCTTTTCTAAAAAACTTCCACGTAGTTAAAGGTAGCCTAGACGTGGTACATCAACTTTAGCACTACCCTTAACTTCGGGTTAGGCCAATGGTTAGGTGCTTTTATTCATTATGCATTTCATTCATTAACTAAATTGGTTATTATTGCTACCACCTAAATTGCATGAGATGAAAAATGCACTGAGCTTAGGTTTTTTACTTAGCACGTAGTTTTCACTCACTGCACCTAATAATATTAGGGCCTCTCTTTTCCTTTTCTTTATTAGGGCTCTAGTCTTATGTGACTATTTCACCAGCTTATCTATTTCTGGTCAGTCAAGTCTGGCCACTCTTCCCTTTCACGATCTCTTGTTAAATTTTTACTTTTATTAGTAAGGGGTACTATAGCAGGAGGAGTTAATTATTATACTTGAGCTTCAGTAAATCCATGCTTCAAGACAAATCCCTCGAATGATAGGGACTTAGGACTGCTCACTGATTTCATATTGATGCCACAATATATATATATATATATATATATATACATATATGCAATATTTTGCATAGAGTTTGTAATATAATATGTATACTAAGAACGTGATGTTTTTGTTTTTTAAGGATCGGAATATTTGTTTAGTGGTATTGGTGATGGTAGTAGTAGTAATGGTAGTGCTAGTGGCAGTGGTAATAATAGTGGTAGTGCATTCTTCACTACAAGAGGAATTAAAACTAAAAATCAACCATGTATAAAAAGAAATGATTCAAAATAGGGTCATGAGTATAGTTTACATCAATAAATTTGTGTACAATTAAGTAAATGGCTAGTATGTGATATGAATTATTCCATAACATACTTCTCATTACCCTATGCAAACTGCAGTATCCACTAGGGGTGTTTAATCATGAAATGAAAACGACACAAACACAAACATGACATGAACATGCTCATGTTTCTAGTCAGGTTGGTTGCAGTGATTTGTGTTCATGTTTAAGTTCATGTTGTACTTTAATGTATTGTTTCAATGTTTGTGAATTCTGGTTATGATTATCCAATTCAATACAGTACTTGACAATAGAAGCCTCTGTCTGCAATTAGAAGTTAGGATTAGGAAGGAAAATTAATTCGTGTTTTTTCATGTTCAGCCATGTTTTTTTGAAAAATTAATGTTTGTGTTTGGGTTGTGTTGGCTTTTCAAACAAATTTCATGTTCATGGTTTGTTAGTGTTTGGCCTGTACTAGGTCTCATCATGTTGAAGACTAAGTTTGACACTGCTTGTGTCCACTTCAGCTTTTGGGCCTGTGGAAGTGCAATGAATGTGAGGTAGATTTTATGGAAATCTTAAGCAGCTTTAATGCTAAATATCGATCTTTCTTGTACTTGAACAGAGTGTAAGTCACAAAACATTCACTTCCATCTCAAAATAACATCATTAATGTCATAGTTGAGGTACAATAGCAATGAAACAAACATCAGCAAAGTGAAGAACAAGACAGAGCCAATCATTAAGAAATTAATAGCTTTCTGATAATGTGGGGAAAAGTAAAGAACATAAATAAAGACCTTATAATGAAAATTCATCAAAATGCCACTTTGGCAATGTTATTTAAAAGACTATGCTACTTTCAGTCACTTGTGAGAGTAAGCAGAGCATAGAGATTTCATTTAGAGATTTAGTAAATAGATAGATATATAGTAACACATAGTAATATCAAAATTTAAGAATTACAAGATTGATTAATGTAGAAAAATTGTGTCTTGCTTCTTGTGGATTTGAATTTCTCATATAAATATTGTTGAGAGCTAACCATTCATTTGGGCAATATATGATGAAGTGGATGTTCATTTGTATTTTCAAAAACATCTGTATATAATTCAAGTTTTATCTGTGAATAGTAAGAGTGCTACTGATGTCTGCAAGATTTGAATGGCTCTTAACTTTTTTGAGCATGCCTTCAAAATTATTAGATAAGGATATCCATATCAGGCAGGCATATGTAAACACAGACTTAATTGTCAAATAGTAAATCCTTTTTGTGATAAGGATTCATGTTTAAATCAGTAAGACTACATAGTATGTGAGGGTCTCTGGATGCTGGATTAATTATTTGGCATATGTGTGAGTTTCATTTTAATAATGAATGCAAATCCAACCCCAGAAATATGATTTGATCATGCTTAGATAGAGAAATGTTGGTCATATTTCTAGGATATTTTAAAATTATTATCTTTTTTGATTTGCTAAGATTAATCACCATATTATTCGGAGATTTCCATTATTCAATAGGTTGGTATTCAGTTTGGCTAGCATTGAAAATATTTTCATCAATTGTAGTAATGGCTGTGACATGCTGCATACTTTTCAATTATATTCTTTTCATGTAAGCATGAAGGATCCATTAGATAGAAAATTGTAGAGGACCTAATATTGATCCTTGAGGAACTCTTGGCAATATCTCAACTAACTTGCTATATTGACACCCAAAAACAACTAGCATGTACCTACTATTTAAATAGCACATGGTTAATTGAATAAATTTGCTAGTTTTTGTAGCAGCTTGTTGTGAGATATGTGATCAAATGCTTTCTTGAGATCAAAGCTTTCAATGAGAGCTCCAACATTTTCATTGATGAACAACTCTTTTGTAATGCAATCCAGAAGCAATATCAGTGAATTATGAGTTATCCTGAGTATCTTTTATTAAGAGTGTTAGTGATTGCTTAACATGATTTTCCAATACTTTGGGTGGAATTAGCAACAGAGATATAAGCCTATATTTGGTTTCCATTTACATTTTAGATTTTGAAATAGGTTTGACATGCGCAATCTTCAAATGATTAAACAATTCAGAATATCAAACAATGTTCAGCCAATCTTATCATGTCTTTTTTATAAATGAAGGTGGGCTTCCTGATTTTCTCTGGCATTTAGGTAATCTATGACATGAAAGACTTCAAATTGCTTGAGCAAATGAGCCAAAATGGTATTTCAGGTATATGCATCATCTGACTTTTCCATATGCCATTTTCACTTGCTAGTGTAGAATCAGCAGTTACTGTTTTCTAGTATCAGCCAGTTCACGCACTTTTCATATTTACTAGTGACTAGTTGTTTGTATGTTTGTACATATTGTTAATACACATTGTATATAAGACACACCAAAGCATTTGTAAATAGAGAAAAAAGTTTAGTTCAATTGTGTTCTCTTGTACTTAGTTAGAATCACTGTTGCTCTAGGTTATGTTCACCTAAGTGACCTGCTTTGATATTAAGTCTTGTGGCATAGTTCTCTCCAGATTCAACCCAGTGATTCTACACTAGAGAACATCATGCAATATTGTGCAAATCATCCTGAACGCTTGTTGAATTACCTATACTCTACATGTTTCTGTTGTTACTACTCATATCATTGTTTGTTTGGATTGTATGATTTGCTACTGAATTTTGGGCTACAAAAGTTCTTCAAGAACATAAACTTCCAGCTTTATACGCATTCTGTTGCTTAATATTTAACATTTTGATTTGTGGTGAGATCCAAAGGGGATTACAATCGCCAATTCTAATGAAGGAATTTAACATAAACCTGAATACACAATATCATAGCAAATATCATTATTTCTATAAAGGTCAGGTTCACAATAGTTATGTGAAAAATTCACATAACATATTCATAAGTCAATATTACTTTTTGTACATTCTGTGTAGGAAATGGAGGAGGTCATATTGTTTGTGGGATTCAAAACACAAAACTTATGTTTTGATTGAACAAGTAGTGAAATAAGTTTTATCATCTCATAGTTGCCAAATATACTGTCTGGCACAAATACATGATCAATGATGGACTTAAATGTGATAAAAAATATATTTAAAGCAAATTGAAAGCTAACTTTTTCATTTTTTACAAATAGTTGCATTTTTTCTTCATCATAGAACAAGTTCATTTTATCTGAACACTTGAAACCATGCAGTTAATCTTACACAAGACATCAACATTTTCAAATTTAGTTGCTAAGGAGTAATAGTCATTGTGTCATCTCTGTATTTGACAATGCTATAGTAAAGATTAACAGGTACATGATCAGAGAGAAAACTAAAAAGGGAATTGGCCCTAATACTGAATCTTAAGAGTATACTACTGGACATGTAATGTAATTTTTACTTTATGCATCTAAAATTCATGTATATTCTGTGGTAAGAAAGATAGTTCAACTATCATGGAATGAAATTCCTTGGTAATCCTAATTGTGCAGCTTTTGAATTTTGTCAAATGCCTCAAACATTAAATTATGACATTTTTTTTGTTTGCAAATGTCTCTTAATTTTCTGAATTAGGATTTATTGAAGTTAATAAATTGGCTATTAAATGTGGTATCCTTTACATAACATTTGTGCATTTCAATTTAGTGTTAATATTTGTATTCCTAAGAATATGCTACATGAATAACATTTCTCATAAATTTTTGTTGACCAACAATAATCAATTGAAATCACAGCAGTTCAACAACAAAAATCAGGATTAATTATCTAGCCTAAAGTTGCTCATTTAGAACTATACAATTGGTGGGTCAATTTGTGCACTTGGAGTCACTAAGTAATTCAGTAAAATGTTGTTCATATAGCTCAACCAATTTGCTAAAGAAATAATTCTGAAACTTTCTATCAATTATCACCCTTAAAGATTAATAAACAAATTTAAACTATAATTGTATTTGTTATAATAGCAATTTCTGAATGAAATTACTTAGGCCCTCTTGATAGCAACATGCTGATCTAGGAGCAATAGCTGCCATGTCTTCAAAACAACAATGTGAGGACTAATTTATTTATCAATCCTTCTACTAATCACATGCTCATTGGGTTACATGCTCTGTCATTTTGTGTTAGGAAGTCTTGTGCATGGGTTGTTTTAACATCATTCACTTGGAGTGATGCAGCTATTAAAGTTATAATAAATTAATTACTAAATTATAATACAATGTTCAAATATCAAAGCATAGATTTTGAAACAGACTTGACAACTTAGTACCAGCATATTTAATTGTTTTTGTGCTCTAAGCTTTTTTGAATTTAGGGACTGAAATGGTTACCAATTCTGATGAAAAGGTTGCCAATGCCTGAGTTAACTTAGAGATATGGGAAAATTAAAATTAATTCAGCTAAATTACAAGTAATAAATAGATTATGTCAAGAGATGAGGTCATGGACAAATTGTTGCAGAACACCACAAAACACTAAGGTAAATTTATAGAGGTTCTCCTGGTTTTTAGCTGTACAATAAATTTTTTCAAGCATATTGTAAGATCATATTCACATAAATACCCCAACTAATGGGATATTAATTCCATTATTTACATGTCATTACTAAAATAATGCTTTGACTAGCTTGTCAATAAGCTTGAAACTAATAAAACATAATATAGGGATGCAAATATTTTTTCAAAGGCAAAACTGGATTTTTATGGTCTCACGCAATAAGTTGTATTGCTATGTGGATATGAAAGGATTCTATTGGACGCCATCTAGTGAAAATATTTTTGCCAAAACAAATGAGCAAATTAATTTTTTGATTAAATTTTTGTTTTTAATTTCTAGTATTTGGGCAAGGAGATATAATTGATGACAAGAAATGTTTTTAACAAAATTAAGGTGAGCAAATACATTTTCAACAATGTTTTTTGTTAATATGCATGACATTGTTAGCCAAGTAATTAGGGAAATACATCGCATTTGCTCACTAATACATTGTTGAATAATGGAAAAATTCAAAGTCATATTATGTTTTGCAAAATGAATAATTTTTTTATCCATAAAAAATTCCATGCATCTATACAATCACTACAATTTAATTCGTTTTTCATTAATATCCAATGTGATGCTATTAGTAGCATTTTTACATATACATGCTTTCATTAATACACTATTACGATATTAGTTTTACACAACGGTTTTTTTCTGCATTTCTTTTTGGTTTATTTGGATTTTCAAGGGATGTACACGTTTGCTGACTGTTACATCTTTTGTTGACATTGCATGTTTTTCACTTTATTTGGTTTATGACTCTTGCTCACAGTCTTGATATCTTTTCAATTATATTGTGTCGTTGACATAGAAATGAGAATGCGTTTTTCCAGGCAATTCACCATTCTTCTAGTTGATGTATTGCTACACACTTGATTCCCCTTTGCTGGATATGATTTCCAATCATTAAATTAGTCAACTCCATGTTTAGATCGCCTTATAAACCTACAAATGCTTGTAAATATTGTATTATTGAACCATAAAAAATATCACATTGTTTTTAGAAGATGGATCACCAAGAATTTTGAGAAAATTACAAAATAATAATTTATAGGTGAAAAACAACATCTATAAAATTGCTTAACTGCTGTATAAACTCTGCTATGACTTGAAAAATTTAATACATATTCAGTTAATATCATCCTAATAGTACAAAAAAGCAAAAATCAATGTGCATAATTTATAGTTTCAGTAAGCTACTAGTTAACACTAGAACTCCGAACCGGTTATTTGTGACCGTTTTTAATGCAATTGTTAAACAACTACTTCCCTGTATAATTCATTATGTATAATTTAGTTTGAAGTGGTAATTTAAAAACATATTTGATTAAACGTGAAATATTTAATATAAATGGGTTATGAATACCAAACTATTGTTATACCTTGTTATTTGCATGTAGATGCATTTGAAACCAAAACGTATTTCCTTCAATCTTTGAGTTTTTGAGATCGCCTTCTAAATGTACAAATGCTTGTAAATAGTGTATTATTCAAACATAAAAAATATAGGCGCATGGTATTTTAAAGATAGATTGCTAAGAATTTTGAGAAAATTGCAAACTAATATTTTGTAAGCATAGGAGCTCTACAATATCAGCTGTATGCCAAGTGTTAGGTTACATATTTCTAAGAACTACAAATATTAATATATGCTCAATTAAAATACAAGAGTTAAAAACGCCATGTTCTAGTTTTCATGGAGATTATAATAACTAACCAACACAGCTCAAAAACGAAAATGGAGCAGTGAATTTGGTAAAAATGAAGAAATTTGTGAAAAATTACTCAGATAATAAATAATTAAATAATATTGAATTTTTAAAGTTCTGACGTGTGTCAGCTATTTATTTTACATTATGGTTGGTGATGCTTTTGTATAAAAAACCGTTTCTTTTATATTATGTTAAAGTATATGTCAAATTCATGGTTATTCTGGTTGACAAGGGTAAATTGAAGTGAAAGCTTGGTCAATTTAGCCATGTTTTACACTCAGCTATGAAATTGATTCTTTGAATTCAGTTTTTTATTATACAGCTATGTTATTGTTGAATTTTACCAAATATGCAATTAAATTGGGTTTTCAGAATTTGCATGACAGTGCTGGGGTGAATTTATTCCTTGAACAGTTATTAAGTTTCCTATTTCCATCAATAACTGAAGCATTTTTAAGTGATTTTATACTTTTTGTTATCTTGAGTAATATGGGGTTAAATCCTACTTGTCAAATTCATATATTATCATGGAGTCATAGTCAACAATCTAAATGAAGTGATGGCGGATATATCTTAACTGAATTGTTAGCCCTGGCAAGCTGATACTTTGCATTGATTTCAATCTCAAAATACATGTAAAGCAGGGGCTTTGGTTTAGATCTTGAAATACATCTACACATAGAAACATTGGTACGCCTTTGATCCCCTGAATTTAATATTTTTGCTTTCATCTATTGTACTAATTTGCAATATTTCATGTGATCTTAATATTTCTGGTATATAACACTTGGCATACAGCTGATATTGTAGAGCTCCTATGCTTACAAAATATTAGTTTGCAATTTTCTCAAAATTCTTAGCAATCTATCTTTAAAATACCATGCGCCTATATTTTTTATTTTTTTAATAATACACTATATACAAGCATTTGTACATTTAGAAGGCGATCTCAAAAACTCAAAGATTGAAGGCAATGCGTTTTGGTTTCAAATGCATCTACATGCAAATAACAAAGTATAACAATACTTTGGTATTCATAACCCATTTATATTAAATATTTCACGTTTAATCAAATATGTTTTTAAATTACCACTTCAAACTAAATTATACATAATGAATTATACAGGGAAGTAGTTGTTTAACAATTGCATTAAAAATGGTCACAAATAACCGGTTCGGAGTTCTAGTGTTAACTAGTAGCTTACTGAAACTATAAATTATGCACATTGATTTCCGCTTTGTTGTACCATTAGGATGATATTAACTGAATATGTATTAAATTTTTCAAGTCATAGCAGAGTTTATACAGCAGTTAAGCAATTTTATAGATGTTGTTTTTCACCTATAAATTATTATTTTGTAATTTTCTCAAAATTCTTGGTGATCCATCTTCTAAATACAATGTGATATTTTTTATGGTTTAATAATACAATATTTACAAGCATTTGTAGGTTTATAAGGCGATCTAAACATGGAGTTGACTAATTTAATGATTGGAAATCATATCCAGCAAAGGGGAATCAAGTGTGTAGCAATACATCAACTAGAAGAATGGTGAATTGCCTGGAAAAACGCATTCTCATTTCTATGGCAACTACACAATAAAATGGAAAAGATATCAAGACTGTGAGCAAGCGTTATAAACCAAATAAAGTGAAAAACATGCAAAGTCAACAAAAGATGTAACAGTCAGCAAACGTGTACATCCCCTGAAAATCTGTATAAACCAAAAAGAAATGCAGAGAAAAAACCATTTCATAAAACTAATATCATTATAGTGTATTAATGAAAGCATGTATATGTAAACATCCTACTAATAGCATCGCATGTATAATTTATTTGGAAAACGAAATAGCCTTTATCATGTAAATCTATATTTCATATGCCTGTAAGCTTTAAGTATGGCGAATATTTTGCATTTTGTATTAGGAAAAAATGTATTAAAACATGAAATTTTTTTATGGATAGGAAACATTGGCGAAAACGAATTAATTGCAATGATTTCAGATATTAATCATTAGAAACATGAGGAATATTTACAATGAAAAAATAGCAATGTATTTTATAAAAAATGAAAGACGCAATTGCTTTTATCATGTAAGTCTTTATTTCATAATCCTGTAATGTTTAAGTTTGGCAAATATTTTTCCGTTGTGTATATTGGATATTAGCAAAAAACAAATTGAATGGAATGCTTACTGTGAAATAGTATCGAATTTGAAAAAAAACAAAATGTAACCCTTTGCATGTAATGTATAGACCAGTGAAAAACGCAAAAAATTACAATGATTGCGGATGTTAATCATTAGAATGTTTGGAATTTTTTCGAAGAAAAATAGCAATGTATTTGAAAAAGTGCAAATGTAACCCTTTGCATGTTGTGTATAGATTTCCGAAAATGAAGTAAATTTCAACGATTGTATAGTTGTTAATCATTAGAAACGCGTGGAATTTTTTACAATGAAAATAACAATGCATTTTGAAAAATGAAATTCGTCTTTTGCATATAGTGTATAGATTCCTGAAAACAAATTAAATTTTGTGCATAGACTAGCTAAGCAATAGAAATGCATGGAATTTTTTACGGATATTTATATAATTAAATAGCGTCTTATACATAAACCATACTTAATTTTCAGAAAATAGGTTTGCTCTTTATGATGTAAGTCTTTATTTCATATGCCTGTAATGTTTTAAGTCTTGAATTTTGGATATTACTGAAAAATCAATTAAATTGTAGTGATTGTATAGATGCATGGAATTTTTATGGATAAGAAAATTATTCATTTTGCAAAATGTAATATGACTTTGAAATTTTCCATTATTCAACAATGTATTAGTCAGCAAATGCGATGTATTGCCCTAATTACTTGGCTAACAATGTCATGCATATTAACAAAAAAACATTGTTGAAATGTATTTGCTCACCTTAATTTTGTTAAAAACATTTCTTGTAATCAATTATATCTCTTTGCCCAAATACTAGAAATTAATAATAAAAATTTCATCAAAAAATTAATTTGCTCAATTTAGTTTTGTCAAAAACATTTCGTCACTAGATGGCGACCAATCCATATGGCAAATAGTCATAGGTGTTAAGACAACTGCAGGGTGTCCCATAGAGACGGACTTGCCGCGGCCATCACTACATCTGCCCTTTAGCTACCCAAACGAATTTGGAAACACATAAGTTTTATTAAAATATAAAGTCACGATAAAAAGTAAAAAAACGAATTTACTGAGAATAATCGAAGATCCAAATTAACTGCAACAAAGAAATTACACAAGAGTACACTGTTGCTAACATGAGTAAATAAGACAGGTTCTGTACAATAACCTTTTAAACTATAACAAAAATACTGCGTAATAATTAACTGAAATAATTTAGCTAAAATCGCACAGTTTACAAAGAACTAAATTCGTTTCATTATAAAATGATCATTGTAATTCACAGAGTTCATATTACCAATGTCGAAATTAAAATAGATGAATGATGCAGTTATGCCACAATATGAACTTTTATACTAATTGTAATGTTATACAATACGCACACAATACTTGTATATTCTCCGCCAACAAGTCATTAGATGTTGCAATAAAAAAAGTGGAATCCAACTGCCAGTCAATAAGTCATTATTTTTCAATGCACATATTACACATTAGTGCCGAGAAAAAGCAATTTTGCATAATGACAATTTGACTATCAAAAATAGAACTATTTCTGCAATTGATACTTTCAAATATTTGGAAATAATGACTCAAAACTTTCATTTTCCGAGAACATTTAATCTACACAGAAAAAAATTGCTGCTGGTAAAAAACTATTTCCCAGGTTGCTGACCTATTACCTCCTCATGCAAAAAAATCAGCTATTCCACGCATTTGTTATGAGCCACCTAAATTACGGGAGTGTACTATAAAAAAACTTTAGCTGCAATATGAATGAGCCCTAAATGTTTGCAAAAGAAATTCTAGTAACACCAAAAATTGTATTTTGGAAACGTGTCCTTCTCAACAATTAATACAAATCAATATTGCTACATTATTTTTCAAGGTCGCTAACGAAATTCCGCCATATGATACGATAAAGCTCCCTGAATTTAGTAAAACATTCAATAGACGATCTAAGAAATACGTTATCACTAGGTTAATCCATAAAGTCAAAGAAAACTCATTTATAAACAAGGGTATAAGGCAATGGAATAGTCTGCCTAACCAAATTAAGCAAATTAAGAAACTGAAAGAATTCCGAAATAGTATGAAAAAAATTATTAAGCAGAAACCATAAATGCTTTGCCTAAAGCGTCCCAAAGAGTACCTCCTCACGGTGGTTCCTGGGTAATGCTAACACTCAGCGGGGGCGTCAGTGTACGGATGCCCATACCCACATTAGACGTTAAACCCAGGGTACAAGAAGGTGTCACCATGTGTACCTTGTACATGTTGGGACGGCGACGGTCAAGAAGTCTGTCTGTTTTAGGGATGTGGAGACAAATGGCGACGCAGTGGAAACACTGCTAGCGAGACTGCTACTATAATCAGTTAGGGTGCGTCTCATGGGGTAGTCATACAGAGAGGAAACGCTGTCTCTGGCTTATAAGATAGGCGATAGTCCAGCGTTTGCTGTGCCTTCCTGTCGAGGCAGCTTTGCTGTCACAGGTAGCTATGATCCAACATCATTACCATCTATTAAGGAGTTGAGCCAGGCCGCTATTTATCTAGAATACTATGCACTTTTTATAAAAACTATTTACTTTATATGAATTTAGCAAAGCTCAATTTCTAAAAACTTTCAAAACTTAAAAATTTTGCTCATGTTAAATAATTGAACAGTAAAAAAATATTTCACATTTATAAGATTTTATAAAAAGGTGTCGACTTGCTGCGAAAATGTGGCAGGTGTACTAAAAGGTGATGGTGGTTCTGCAGGTAGTAAGTGACCTTTCTTTTTTGTAAATTTCGCAGATGTTGGCTAGTGTTATTCACAATACGCATATTCCGAGTCGGTTAATTTGGTAAAATATTTGTTAGGGCTTTAATCCACTTATTAAGCATGTATTCGTCTGACGGAAATCCATATACTGTAAATGTTGATGTAGTGGAATCAAAATTTGATTTCCATAACCCAATGCTGCATTTCCTTACCATTGTTTGTAATTACCAACTAGTTCAAGCAGGTAGCGATAGAATAATGAGAGCAATCTCCGATACCTGTTTTAACACGAGCTCAGAGCAGATATTATTTTCTTACTCAACAGATGTTGTTCGTCCTAGTGATTTTGTATGTCCTTTATATATATA
>CABFPE010000062.1:1754514-1766209 GCA_900660155.1 Hofstenia miamia | reverse complement strand
ATATATATATATATATATAATAAACATTAAATCTCATAAGTACCAAAATCTGCAGGTGAATCTTCATTGCCATCCTTATGTTGATACAGAATTGGTTCATCACAATCAAAAGATATGATGTACCGAGCTGCACTGGGATCTCTCGCTAAATTATAATGAATTATTCAAAATGAACGCTAACAAAACAGTTTACTGAAGAAATTAATTTAATATTTTCTAACTACTAACATTAGCTAAAATTGATTTAATGTGGATTGGTTTGTTTTACAGAAATGGATAATTGTCTCCAACATTTCTTATCAAACCTGTCAATCAGAACTAATTACAGTCGAACTTAATATGACTATCTTTTAATTGAAAAAAAGAGAGGGCTACCTTTTTGTAAATACAAGCTTATATCAAGAACACAAGTGAAAAAACTCTTGGAATATAACTATATACTAGTTTTGTCGAGCCCTTCAAAGCCTAACGTAAACACATCTACAATTTCAAGGCACCTTTGAATGTGGCTAAACACATGGATCTCTGTAACGATTCGTTCCTGCTGAAAATTTTGACTACAATTAAGATTCACGACTGATGATTTACTTAAAATCTATAGCGTGCGTGTGCAAGCAGGCGTATGTGCATTTATATTTGAGTACAAATGGATATCACTGTTGTGTACTTTGCCGCAAATCAGGATTGAAAGTGAAATAAATTCTTCAGAATAAAATATTCCTATTAATATCATCGCAACAAAGTTCACTGCCACCAAATACACAGGTATTCTAAATACTATTAAATATTTGTTTAAATAATTTCTGAGATTCAAAACTCATCTTGAATTCATGTGCCGAGGAAAATTTAAGCAAACTTCTCCAATTCTAATAAATTTTTTTGAAAAATGCGGTTTTCTCTGTTTTCCCAAATTTTCTATACAAGTGAAACAACGTTTTGAATGAAAGTTCTAGAAATAGTCAAGTCCCCTAAACAATAGTTATTTTCTTACGGGGAAGTCAAAGAATCACATAAAAGTGCTGGGAACCAGGGATAGCGTTTATCCTTCCAGACAAGTTGTAAACAAATCAAAACATTTTTTATTATTGTGGCTTGTCAGTGAGTATGTACATGTTCATATGATATGTTTTGTGATCATGATTGGGAAAAAATAATTTTGGGTTATTATTCAGCTCATGGGTAGAACCGGTCGACAATAGTAACCCAACACAACCGACACTTCTTAATTTTCATGCCGGTTGACCAGTCCGTCGACTTGTGTAGTTTTTAGGGATATCAACCTGACCGGTTTGCAATACATCCTAACTTCCAAAATTGATTAGCTCTCAACTGAGCATTTTATGGTTTTATATATGAGGCCAGAGATGAATATATTAAAAAAAATTAATTGAGTTAATAAAAAAACAGATTGTCGTAAATATGTACAAATTCATTAATATTAATTGTTGTTTATTGCTTCCTTGAGAATAATAATAAATTCCACTGCGTCGCATTGTCCTTAAAAATTATGCCAAGCAATTGCAACTAGACAATCTACTATACTAGAATATGGTATGTGATTGAAGATATGCCATTATAGTTTTACCTGACTTATGTGATGTAAAATTAAAATAATTCTTTGTTCCGATATATCGCTTTAATGTATCTCTGAGTAGCTGTAGTCGATCATTAGAAACGCGAACAGAACTGCGATTGGATTCTAATTCCGAAGGTGGAATTAATGCATATGTTGGTAAAATGTAGGTATAATGACGACTGGAAGCCCATTTCTTAGCATCAAATGACTGAGTAGTTCGAACAATGCGATGAATATGAATATGGTCGGGTAGGTGGTCATTAATTGTTTTAACTGCATTAGAAATCTAAACGGCACTGAATTTCAGAAAATAAAAAAGTACTTGTCGCATTTTTAATGAAACTAATTGTGTGACAGCTGAAACGCCTTTGTCAGTACGGCTAGCACGTTGCCATTTTACGCGATTAAGAGACTCGTAATCTTCATCATCAATAGCTTTGGCAGCATGTAGTGCGTTTCGTAATTCAGCTTCAATGCTTCTAAATATTAATGAATAGCGCAAAACTAAGTAAATAAATTTGCTTACTTCAATGAAGGATCATCTGTAATTAGTTGCATGCCATGATAACCAGCTCCACAATAGGAAAACATTACAGCTACTGTTTTCTTTTTAGGAAGTGTTCTTTCAGTGGTTCTAGAATCGGGATTTTGAGTAGCATGATACAACGCATCAGGTGCATCTGAATCTACTTTTGCAATTTTGGTTGGTGGTTCTTCCATAAAAGCTAGAAACAAATCAAAAGTTATACAAATGTTACAAATGCTATGTTTAAAACAGGGCTTCTGAGCAGGCCCAAATATGAAGCTGCTCCAACTCCCGCTTCGGAGCACATTCTCATTCAAATTTAGCTCCTACTCCAGCTCTATTGTGATCGGGACTACAACATATTCACAAATACGAAAATTTGCGACTTGATTTTTTCAAATTTTAGCGATTTCTAATACATTTTTGTGACATCAAAGTTCTTTATGGAACAAAAATCAACAAATAAAAATAGCTTTTCAAAAAATTCTTGCGGACTAGAGCTATTCCATACATATTTGGCTCCCCTCCGCCGGCATTTTAAATGTTGCTCCAGCTCCGAGGAAAATGCTCTGCTCCTTGGCTCCGAAGCACTGGAACGAAAATATTCTAAATTTACAGTGATGTCCATAATTAACTGAGCGATTCAAAATCCTAACAGTAATATATTAATGCTAAACACTAGTTGTAATCAGGCATAAATGAAGGGAAATAAAGAATCAAAATAAATTTGAATCCACAATATAATAAATAGCCACCGTGAGAAAAATGAAAATCATACTGTGAGGCGACGACAAAAATGGCTTGATAGAGAGTGTTTCTAAGCCATCGTTAAAGGGTTAAATGCATAAAGCTTATCTTAGTTGCTCAGTATCTCGATATCATACATTTTGTTTAGAGTGGATAGCAATTCATTTGTATACTTTATATATTTTCATTTGTGCTCTTTTGTTTCTGATAATATTATGATTAGATAGAGACTATTACTTGACGCAAATTATGTGATCATAGAGGGGAAACATTTGAATCTCCTGTTTTTTTTCGAATGGCTAAAAATTTGAAATAAACAAAATCTATTCTGAATATATTTCTAAATGTTTTTTATTGATATGGGTAAAACAGTTTAATTTCCATATGAGAATTTCAAATCATTGTTATAAGAAAATTTTTCGTGTTTCATAAGTACAGCATACATATGTGGCGGGAACATATGATGTAGCAATTCTATTGAGGAGAACAAAAACTTAGAAGGGAACTCATAGGTTCTTATTCTAAAGTTATTGTAAAATTTAGGATGCTATTTTCGTGCGATTTCACATTTGATTTCAGAACATGACAAAAATATCAAGAAATGACAATGTTCTTGAAAATTTAACAAAAAAAGAACGGAATATTTTATCAAAAAGTAAAGTTAAGGAATCTACCATCTGAAAGAGAAATTAGAAAAACTGCGAACTTCTATTTCCTTACGAATTAAAATAATTTTTTACACTTAAACTACATTTAATCTATCAGATGATTATTTCTGATTAAAATAAATAAATATATTATCTTAAAATATGGCTTTTATTTTGATGAGTGAGTGGCCTAGTGAACTCCAAGATTGCGTGAATAACATAATTTGAACATAAGGGTACAAATTGTCACTATCTAGTGCATCCTCACTTATAATTCATTACTATAATTACAAAGTTCATGCAGGTTTCTTATTCGGAGATTTCTGGTATACCATAAAAGTCACTTTTCATACAGTAGTTTTTTTCAATAAATTGGCTGTTACTGAGAAGTGAATACTTTTCAAATATGATACAATTTCATAATACAATAATTATTAATTCTGAAGACAAGCTAATTCATTAATTAATACAATCACTATAACGTAAAATCTATCTCAATTTGCGTTCTACATCAATGATATTCCAAACAAACGGGTCAGTATTGGAAGGAAAATAATAAGCATCAATCAGTGCTGTTATTAAATTAAAGAAAAAGCGCCTTTCAGCTATCACTTGAGTAAAATGTGAAGTTTGTTTACCAGTTTGAAAACGTCATTTATGCTAATGAGAATTTAACATGTCTTTTTATGAACGACTGGAAAGTGAAACTTTTTGTTAAAAAATTAATATCAATCTATTATTAATCTTGTATTCAGCAAGAAGAGATTACCAAAACAATATCAATCTACCCTAATTCCTCTAATGGGTTCGACATCATTTTTTTCGAAGTTAATTCAATCAGACAAAGATATATATTTTTTCAATTTTAGAACTATACATGGTACTTTTCAATATCAAATCAATACAATTCGAGTGGAATCGAAAACTGTAAAAGATTAAATTTCGAATACTCGACTAGACATGACTCCAAATTTTAAGTCTTACAAAATTGAATTTTCTGTTAACGCGATTAAGTTAGCCTTTGAATAATGTTATAATGCTACCTTTAAAAACTACTGAGGCTAAGGCCGAACATGTAATAGAACAGATCATAAAATTTTTGATCAAATTTAGGTTTTATTTTAATAATGAACAGATTCCAGATATTCAATCTGAAAAAAACTGTCAAGGAAATATTAGTATTGAAACTAGCAATATGCGCGAATTTCTGATAATAATTTGAATCATGTGAAGCGTAATACAGTAGTGGAAAAAAGAATTCGGCCACCCGTGATTTGCCATAAATATTTCTAAGAAATGCTCGCCAAGAATGTCAGTTGTTTTTTAATTTTATATATATATATATATATATATATATATNTGCGATGTTTCTTTGTACGACGAATGGAGAAGGTGACAACATCATCAGAGCGAGTGCAGCAGGAATTAGAGAACTTAATGAAATCAAAAGGATCAAGATCCAATTTGCGAGTCAGTAGTTGATTGAACAGAAGGAGATCACAGGCATGGAAGTAGAGTGACAGCGGGAGAGTGGAGAATTTCAGCAGAGCGTCTTCATAGTCCAAAGAGGAGATCCATTTGAAAGCACGTTTCTGGAAACGTTCCATGGAGTGGAACAAAGCACGAGAAGGCCACCAACAAGGAGACGCGTAGAGAAGAATGGCGCGAGGAATGGACTTGAACAAAGAGAGCTTCACAGCGGACGAGGTATTAAAAGGAACATTACGGAAAAGGGCAAATAACGAGGAATTAGCTTTGCGGAGAAGCAAAGACACATGTCCAGTCCAATTTAAGTTTGCAGCAAGTTGAACTCCAAGATGAATGTGGTGAGGCGCAAAGTTCACAGGTAGAGGCAAATCAGAAAAGGAAATACCACATGTCTTGGTAGAGCTAAAATCAAGATGGTTGACAGAGGACCAAGTAGACAATTGCTCAAGATCAGAAAAAATATTCGAAGCAAAAGACCAACCAAAATCAAAAATCGCAGTGTCGTCAACATACAGCAGGCAAGACGAGTTGAGAACAGAATGAGGGAGGTCGTTAATGGCAACGAGGAAGAAAAGAACAGCAAACACTGAGCCTTGAGGGGCACCACTAGTACCGGGGACAGGAGAAGAGATAGACGAGTTGATTTTGACACACTGGTGGCGATTGGTCAGGTAAGACTGGAACAGTTCGATGAAATCCACATCAAAACCAAATAAACGTAACTTGTCAAGCAGAATGGAATGAGGGAGGCGATCAAACGCTTTTGAGATGTCAAGAAAGATAATACAACCAGGATCATTACTATCAGAGTGAAAGTAGCAGTTTTCGANGCCTTGAGGGGCACCACTAGTAACGGGGACAGGAGAAGAGATAGACGAGTTGATTTTGACACACTGGTGGCGATTGGTCAGGTAAGACTGGAACAGTTCGATGAAATCCACATCAAAACCAAATAAACGTAACTTGTCAAGCAGAATGGAATGAGGGAGGCGATCAAACGCTTTTGAGATGTCAAGAAAGATAATACAACCAGGATCATTACTATCAGAGTGAAAGTAGCAGTTTTCGATCAGAGTGAGCAGGTTAGTAATCGTAGAGTGACCAGGAAGGTTGCGAGTGAGCAAGCGATTGAACAGAAGGAGATCACAGACATGGAAGTACAGTATCAGCGGGAGAGTGGAGAATTTGAGAAGAGCATCTTTGTAGAGTGGAACAAAGAGAGTTTCACAGCAGCCGTGGAATTAAAGGGAACATTGCGAAAGAGGGCAAATAATGAGGAATTAGCTTTGCGAAGGCGAAATGACACATGACTAGACCAATTCAAGTTAGCAGCAAGTTGAACTCCAAGATGAGTATGATGATCAGAGTGAGCAGGTTAGTAATCGTAGAGCGACCAGGAAGGTTGCCATGCTGGAACGAGAAGGCCACCAATAGGGAGAACTTAATGAAATCAAAAGGATAAAGGTCCAATTTGCGAGTAAGCACACGATTGAACAGGAGGAGATGGCAGGCATGGAAGTAGAGTATTCGGTTGTACTTCTACAATCTGTTCAACAGTCATGAACTTAGTGCGGAACTCAGTCACAAAACATTCAGGGNGCAAGTTGAACTCCAAGATGAGTATGATGATCAGAGTGAGCAGGTTAGTAATCGTAGAGCGACCAGGAAGGTTGCCATGCTGGGAAGAAGAGATGAGGTGACGAATTTTCGGGAATACATAACGAAAAACAAGGCGTTCAAAGATGATAGACATTCGAGATAGAATAGCAGTGGAGAGATCCAAGTTGTTTTCCAGCAAAGCGGGAAACGCATAGAGGAGAAGAAATGCTTTAAATGGATGGAAAGAGTTGAGGAAGTTTCGTGAATGACAAAGGGACGCCGTCAGGATAGCAGGGACCAGACAACTTGCATGATTGTGGGCGTTGAAGACAATGTCACATAGGCGAATCAGTGCGGAGGTGGCAGGAGGACCTGGACAGAGAGAGACAGGATCCGAGAAATTCGAGGCGAAATAGGCATTGAAAAGATCAGCCTTCTCCAAATCCGAGCGTGCAGAAAGATGGTTCTAATTTAAGCTGGGGAGATCAGGTTTGGAATGCAAGGAACTAAAAAAGAGTAAGTCTAGAAGAAATCCAGATGAGAAGCTGGACAGCAGATAGATAAGTAAATAGTAAAAGCTTGCGAAAAAATAATTGTTAGAAAATATGTTAAACAGCAATTAAAAGGGGATTAATTTATAAAAAAAGTGCAATCATTCGATTATAGCTTGTAATAACTAACCACAAAGATAAAATGAATTTTCAGATTGTGAGAACTTTCCAGATAGACTTCTGGAAAGCCTTTAATTTAGTTAATAATCGTTCGCTCTTGAAAATAACTTAGATTAGAAGAATATGCCACATACTTCGCAAGGGCCACCTGTAGGCTGTATATTCCGTTGCCATTCATTGGCTACATCGAGATAGCGAGCGCATTTCGAAATATTCCGATGAAACAACATAAGTTATACTTATTAATAGTTCTCAAATCTTAATATTTCTAAAACGAAGGAAATGATTCATGGTTTTTCCAATCAAACACAACATAGATGTTTTTTCCTGGCATTGATCAAGTGAAGATTCGAGAAACTCTCGAAATCAATTTACTAGAAAACAATGAACGCATAGATATATTGTGAAGCTTGCTAGCTGTCTTGAGACACGTGTATTCAATAGGTAATCTCACACACGCAAATTTCGGGAGTAAATAATTGAATTTAATTTCTAAGTCCTAGATTTAGATAGGGCAACACTTTAATGGAAGTAAATAAAACGCAATAACATATTCCAAGAAACCGGAACGCATGAAAATCTTAGACCATACCTGTATGAAAACATTTGAATGTGACAAAAGACTTCGAACAGATGGTCTCTAATGCATATAACGTTTTGTTAGACGTGCTATACTGCGAAAACCACAACGCAGCAGTCAAACAGGAAGAAGAAAAACTTTTATATTACATAGTGACAACAATACAATTTATTTAAATACCCAAAACTTATCATAAATGGTAAGAATTGTTTTTGGTGCAGTGAGAGTGTGTAGTTTCGCTGTTGGTATCTACTTGAGAATTCTTCTTTGTCCGGAATGTAGGAGGTAAGACGATACTCACCGGGGTTTCACTTTCTTACATTTATTACAGCTTAAATTGTTTACAGGTGATAACCCACTTTAGCCATGAGTCATTATTTTTCCCTGCACGATTGAATATGGAATAAACTGAATCAAAAACGGACCACAGTATTCATTTATTTATATAGTTTGTCTTAATATAGTTTACCTCGAGGAATTACGCCTATATATTGTATTAAAATGTGACACCCAAAATTTCAAGTTTTGTCGCAAATGCAATTTAGCTTATTTAGACTATTTAGCTGTTTAGGTTGTTGTCGTCACAGAATTTAGCTATGTGGTCAGCATCAGTGTGAATATCAGTAACTAATTTCTTCAAACGAATTACACTCGTTAAGTCGTCGGCAAATTTTACAAGTGCACTATTAATTTCGCATAAGTCAGACAAGTAAAAAAAGAGCAGAGAACCCAGTAGGGTTTTTTGCGGCACATCGCTTATACTCTTTGCGCCGGTGTAGTACCAAAAAAGACTACAAAGTTAAGAAGGGCAGTTGAAAGCTTAGACATGAGTTTCGGGTGGGCACGGTGTCGAACGCTATCACCATCATTCGGAACGTTTACTATTTACTCTAAAATAAAAGCGTTATCCAAGTCCACTTCTTTCTCATATAAACCAAATACAATTTGTCAATTATAGGATGAAGGTATCTTTTATTGTGAACAGAGTAGAAGTTTCTAAAGATTTTGAAGGTATAGACGGTAATGAAATTGGCCTCAAATAATTTATTTCAGGTTGACTAGTCTTTGGCAGGGAGTACATATTTGCGGTTTCAAATATGAGCAGAAAAATAATAGCCATGTGAGAATGATTTACAATATTAGATTGAGTTTCAGCAATAATATACGAAAACAGCTCTAAACAACTTCTCTTGACCAGTTCCTTCCTCCTTACTGGAATGAACATAATTATATACTGTGAGAGGCGATGTGAAGGTGAAGTTTTCACTAGAATGCAATCATATCTTGGCTTACTCTACACTGTGAATACATGAATTGATTAAAAGAGGAACATATTGCGTTTAGGGCATCTTTAATAGAGGGGCTCAGTAAGTGGTTAAGAGGCCTTTTAATATTTTCTTTTGTGAAAGCATGGCAAAGTTGCCAAGATGTCTTTAAATCGTTGCACGATCTCAGACAATTTTTTTAAGATATGTTTATCACTGTGTTATTTACTTCATCGCATTTAATTATATATCTAGGTTTCACCTTGAAAATCTAGGAGGATTAGAATCAAGAGATGAAATTTATTTGGAAGGTATCAACATTATAGATTTGTAAATCGTCTTCGGTATCATATAGTTCGTTGATTGTAAATCAGAGAACGTGCGCAAATCTACAAATAAAAATGTGTGTCTTAGGTCGTAAATAGTTTGCGGAGGATAACAGATTGTTAGTATGTTCTTTAGTTTTAGGGTTAAGGGTGAAATTATCAAAATTGTCTAGATTTGCTCCATATTCTAGGGCATCAAATAATCTTGCATCGGTTATTACCTGCACAAGGATAACATCAAGACTGGACTGAGCTGTGTTATAATAATAATAATACTATTTATTTCAAATAAAATACAAATTTAGAACTAAATTATTTGAAAATGGTTGGCATTCGAGTGCTGGAGGCGCTCTTTATACTGTCAACCAGTGGCATTTCATACACGGAGATAAAATGAAGCAGCGATATTGACTGCCAATGTTAAAGTGAAAATCACGAATTGCATTAGTAGTTTACCATTTGCAGCCATCCTATTTATATGAATACCTGTGTATTTCGCAAGACAAGATTTGTCAGAAAAAACGGAGCAGATTGGGTACATTTATTGTTCAATGAAGCTGAAATATAAGTTGCCACATATTATTAACTCAGATCTGGATAAAACAAGGTTTTCAACAATCTTGGAAATAATGACATTTCGGTCATCAAACTGTTTTAAGAGAGGGCGGTATGTACAATAGAAATATGTAGAAGTATGAATTCGATAAGATGGCTGAAGACATTTCCCAAGCTAAGTATGAAAACCATTGCACCCCAATTTAGTTTGGCAGTATTCAATGAAAGGGGTATTGTAGAGGAAGGGATGAACTGTATGATTCTGATGACCAGGTTTTCATTACACAAAGTAGTGATGCGGAAAATTGCGATGTAGCAATCAGCAGTTCGTCGATTAATGTTAGTATACAGAATGAAAAGGTGCCAATTTTTAGCTTCAGAGAGTTAATTTCAGTTGGATGATAGTAAATTAATTTTGATAATAACGCCATTTTTTAATAATTGTTTGATATTTTGAGTTAAGTTCTGAAACGGAAGCCTTCAAAAAAATGTAATATATATGAAGTGCAAGTCAATCAAGCTAATAAATTTTCGTACAAATCGTTTAACAATTACAGTTAGAATCATGAACGCCACAAACGTAAGAATAATTTGTTCTGGCATTACTTAAGTAAGCTTACCAATTTTTCTAAAAAAAATCAAGAAAGCAGTAAAATTAATCGAAAATATTTCCTAGAACTATTTAACTATACATTTATAAGGTGCTTGGGTAAAAAGTCAAACTTCTACATGACAAAACAATATTTTTTGTATACAATAATTAGAAAAATTTCTTCAAGCAATAAATAAAGCAAAATATGTATAGTTATTTATTATCAGGTATGAAGAACGAAGTTAATAACTAATTGAATCTTAGTAATGCCATTTTTACAGTTTAATAATAAGAATAATAATTGCTTTAATTCGTGTATCAAATATATTATAAAAGGGAATGAGTTCAAAATATACAAAAAATCATAAATTACAACAATGGATTAGGCAAGGTATTATAAGTGAGGAATTTTCTTGCTACAGCTACAAAAGAATAACTAATTTCCTTTGTTCTACAGAATATTGTATTTGATGCCTTAAGTAGACAACCCTGATACATAGCACCTTTGAAGTTTATTGCATTAAAGACCAGATGATTTTCATTTCAAGATAATTTATTCACTTGCTTTGATGCTTAGAAGATATATGCATGCAGGTGCAGCATAGGTAATTAACAATAAAATATATGTTTTGAAAATGTACCAGCAGCTATCAGAATTGAAAAATTTGGCTATAAACACTAAGTTATTGGTTATATGATAAATTTTTGTTTGATTATGCTGTTTATGTGTTTACTAAAATTGAGTTTGTTATCAACAGTTACTCCCAAATAAATGCAAGAAGTGTCTGTTTTAATAACAGTAACATTGAGAGTAAAGTTACTATCAATACCATATTTGATTAAAGCTTCATATTGAATATTGATGTTAGAGAAATCATGCATTTTGATTTTTCATCATTGGCAATTAAGTTCAAATTATTGAACTGATCTTCTAAATCATTGATATTAACCTGAGCATTACTAAAATCTGTGCATGCCTTAGAAGCCTTAATTGCAGAAATTATCAAGGTATCATCTGAGTATCTAATAATGCTATGTTGTGCTTTTCCATATACTTTTGTATAAGGCTGTTGCATTTTTAGATTAATACTATTTGTATAATTAACAAATAGAATAGGAGAGG
>CABFPE010000062.1:1698703-1725750 GCA_900660155.1 Hofstenia miamia | reverse complement strand
AACTCTGTATTGTATATATATATATATATATATATATATATATGAGCCGTGCCGTACTCTGCTCATTATTACAGAAAATTTCGTGCCTGTGCCGTTCTTATGCCGACATTAATAGGAGTATCAAACATGTTTGTTACTTTGCTTTTCTAAATTGATTAATTTGCATATTAAATTGAAAGAAAGTTTTGTTTCTAGAACAATTTCTATTGAAAATATTTGTGGCAAAAAACATTTCATTCATAGGACTTAATCTAAGATGCCTTCTTCATTCATTGAAAAATTTAAAGATTTTCGTGCTATGCCAAACTCGTAATTGAATTTTTTAAAATTTTGTCACTTAAGTTTAGCTTCTCACTTCGATTCCATGGTATAGAAGCCGTTCCAAATTTCATTATATAATCTGCTAGTTAATGCATCAGATAATGCTGCAATGCATGATATACGCAGAAATATTTCATTGCAATTATATAGAATATCGTAAATACGGGATATAACAAAACTGCAATTGATGTAATTTTAAATCAACAATTCTGTGATTCAATATTATTCTATCACATTTATATTTTAATACAAATGTAATGTAGTATATGTATAGGAAATACCATTTGCATTAAAAACATAAATAAAATTTAATACATTTATAATTTTCAAAAACAACATAAAAGCAAGTTTCATGTTTTTCTTGTAAAATAAATTATGTGTGATTATTATCAGAATCTGTTTTTGGGAATCTCATAAGCATGCCATTTCCTCTAATTTGCTTCAATATATGGCGCACAGTAATTATAAATAGTACAGTTAATTTCAATATAATAAATTTATTAAGGCCAGTTTTTAGCTATTCCAGATATATTATGTTGAGAAATCAGAGATATTGACCGTATTTTATCAGAAATGTTGAGCAATTTCTTTATGAAATTTTTACTATGTTATTCTTATTAAGTACTATAATTAGACTTAGTAAACTGAATAATAAATAGTCGCTTAGTTCAAGCATACAATATTTTGCCCTGGTTTTTTTTTATCGCATTCAAGCTTTAAAAAATAAAAGTACCAAAAACCTTGAGTTATTAAAAACTATCTTTCGATTGTAAGCTATGCTGTTGAATTTTTTACTGTTAATAGTATCAAACATTGATTATTATACAATATATTGAATAGCAAATTCCGTACCAAGTTAATTTTTAATTCTAACATAACATAATTTGCATAGAATGCTTGAAAGCTAGCCAATGTGCATTCAAATGCGATATTATTTGCCTGTAAATTATTGTCTTTAATTCAAATGTTTGCATCATATCAGATAGATTAGTCGCGAATTTGAGTTATTCTTTAACTTTCTTGTTGACGTATGCATGTAATTGAAATGGAAAATTGATGTTTAATGACCTAATTCAACAAACAAAATAAACTATTATTTGTGAAGGGAAAATCCCACTTATAAATGAATAAATTAAACTTAAATACTTGCAAGTGTCTGCAACTAATGATGATTTACTCTTCTTCGCACCTAAGAGGTTCTATTAGAGTTAAGGGATGGATTTGTTAATGCAGTCATTTTTAATTTTCTCAAGGGGATCCAAAATTTTCAAAAACCTTGTCCGGAATGCCACTGCTCATATCTACAAGGATTGATTTTTTTCAAGTTTTATCCATACTAACTATGCATCCATTAGAATAAAGTACATAATGATCAGGCAGACCAACCTAACTCGTTTCTACTGATTTTTTTTCATCGTATCACAATAGTGTAAAATTTAATCAATCATGCTTGCTTGATTTTCATCAAGGCATTTATCTATTTTGCTAATGAGAAGCCAGACAACACTTCTCAAAATTTTAGTCCCAGAATAATTAAATCAAATAATAATATCTCCAGTATTTGTTTTCAAATATCGATTTTTCAACCCACTGTGTAAAATCACTAAAGAATTCATAAACACCTGGCTTACGAAGTCATAAATTAAAAGAAATTTTTGATTCTTCAGCAAATGTAAGATCGCAAAATTCAAATATATTAAAGCACTTATGGCTTTAAAAAGAAAGTTCGCGCCTACAATGATAGATGAAGACAATTTCTTTAGAAATATCTAAATTATTTTGCAGAATGATGCTAGACATATAGCATTTCTCAATACAGATTGACCAAGCATCTATAAGTAAGCAATTTAATGTTCTCACACTACATAGTCATGCTTTTAAATTACCAAATTCATTTTCATATAAGCATTCAATTTTTTATTTTGAAATAGCATATACAGTACTGGCCAAAAGCTTGGGAACAGTAACCTGTCTAGTGTGTGTTTTATGCTATTTCCTGGAAACTTCAAAAAATTCCTGGAATTCCCAATTTTTTCTTAGAATTTTCAACAGCTTCATTTGGCCAATCAAATTAACACAACTTTAGATTTACACACAATACATTTTCACTGAAAAAGCACTATCATTATATTTTGAAATATGGTCCGTGGTAGTGAAATTCCACCAACAAATCGTGCTCAAATTCATATCTTGTACGAGGAGGGGTACAATTATAGCGCTATAGCTGTTAGAATGGGCGTGTCAGTATCTTCAGTATCCAGAAGTGTTACTCTCTATCAACAAGTGCAAAATATTTCCTCTCGCAAGCGGTCTGGAAGACCAAAAGTGACAACCCCTCAGACTGACCGTCTGATTCACCGTTACGTCGTCAATCAATCATTCTGTTCATCTTCTGAAGTCAAACAAATCTACGTGCGGTATGTACAGAATGTATCAACACGCACCATTAGGCTTTGATTGAATAGTACCTTTCAGCTTCCATCGTGCAAACCGGCATCCAACCCCCGATTGTCTTCAAAGAACATTCGAGACCGATTGTGCTTCTGCAGTTTGACCAGTTGTGGGTTCTGTCAATAAATCAGCCTCGAATTGCTTTCATATATGCATGGTTCTTCACCCACCTTCCCCTGGAACTCCAATTGTCACACTGCCCTCAAATCAGCAAGGTGGTCTGGAGGGAAAGTTGTGCTGCATTTAAATACCAACACTACACCCATAGATGTGGCATCAAGTAATGTTTAGTGATGAATGCAAGATTTGCCAGTTTACATCATACCGGCCAAACGTTTGACGACCAAGAAACCAAAAATTCAACCCATGTTACATGCAACAAACTGTCCGCTCAGCACCTTCTGTGTTTATTTGGGGTGCTATAACTGCGAATGGGCGTGCTGGTCTGCATTTTGTTCCCCACAAAGAGACAGTCGCAGCCAAGGCCTACTTCAAAATAATTCAGGAGAAAGTTCCCATGTTTATGCAGCTTCGCGGAACATCTGTACTACAAGATGGTACTCTTTGCCACAGTGCCAAAGTTGTGAAACAGTGGATTGCATCACAAGCATTTCAGCTGCTTGAGAACTGGGCAGGAAACTCCCCAGACCTCAACATCATAGAAAATTGCTGGCATCACTTCAAAACTGTCTGAGGAAGCGCCAATGCACATCACTCGACGATCTGAACGAGCAAATTAAAATGGTATGGTGCACAGAGATTACTGATGATTATTGTAGAAAGCTAGTCGAGTCAATGTTAAAGTGCAGTGCTGTGTGTTTGGCCAATAATGGTGGACATCCGTGAAAATATTAGTGAGTTTTCTGAATTAACTGTTTACTTCCTACATGGTGTTATCATATTCTTTCTAGATTGTGTTGTTATATTGTTTCTACATTGCGTTTTTTAGTGTAAAATACAAAAATTTCTAAATTTTGAGTGTTACCAAACCTTTGGCCAGTACTGTATATCACACATGTTATTGACCATGACCATAGTACTGCTTTTTAAGGTCTTCCCTTCAACTTCCAAGTCTGCTTCATTAAAATACGGACTTATAATTAATAACATATAATAACGCTTCTTTTGCAAATGATTCTTAGTAAATATTTTTCTAATATAAAAATTTATGTAAGTACTTAGTAACTGTGCGCATCTATGAATATCCATAATGTTAGCATCACTCTTCTCTAAAAATTTGATGCGACTTTAGAAATTCCAGAAATGCGTACGAAATTCTTCATGTAATCAGTTTCTTCTTTAACTGAGTTAGTTACTGGAATGGTATTATTTTTCAATTTATTGATTTGACTTCTATGATCACTACCAGGGGCGTACCCGGGATTTTCTGACAGGAGGAACATCATCGTTATTGCGAAAATTTTGAAAAATATTGAGAAAATAGACCCTAAAAAATGCATTTCACGATCCTAGATTTTAAATTTTTCAATTTTTTACGAAAATTTTTTTGATTTATCCAGTCAAAATCAAATTTGGAAACCTGACGGGGGACATTCCACCATGTCCCCCATGTGATAGGAAAAATTTATTAATACAATCCCTACACTTCTGTTGAAAACAACCCAAATCTTTGCATTAAATTAGTGTATTGCTCAAGCAGATAGTGAGTGTCAAAGTGTCTTTTTAGATTAGGCAAACCTGTAATGTACTATTCAATTTCAAATTAATAAAACTCAAGTCAACTTGACCGGACCCCAAACTTGCTCAAGTTTAAAATTCAACTTGCGTTAGTTTAGGTATTCGACTCAACTCAACTCAGATTGAGATTTCGAGTGCCCGCAGAGTCCTGGTTTCAAGTGTTAAGGCATAACTCAAATTCGTGACTCATCATTCGATATGATGAAAAGAGTAGAAGTAAAATAATGATTAATTATGACATATCAATGCACGTTGTCTACCTTTCAAGTGCTCTACAAATGATGTCGTGTAAGGAATTATTAAGCACAAAATTTGTTGTAAAACTTGATCATAATAGTTAAAAATTCTACCAAAGTTAGATACAATTTTAAAAATTGCAAATCTAAAATTATTTATTGTCAGATGCATCTAAATAAATTTTGGATAGAAAAAAATGCTTTCCAATGACATAAACTTATTCTAATTTAACATTGTGATAGAAGGGAAATTGATGTTTACGCCACCAATGTTTGGTTATACTATGAATTTTATGCTTTGAATTTTTTTAGCAATACAAATATTTGCATCATTGTTTTACAGATACTTGCTTAAGTAATCTAAATCTTCACTAAGCATAACTTTTAGACACTTCAGTTTTGGTGATTACAAAGAAGTTGCTACCATCACAGTTTTAGAACCCTTGATTCTGCGTTTTTAAATGCTAATTGATTAAATAAATTTGGCATAAAAGTTAAAGGATTCTGAAGTAAGGCGCATAAATGCGGAGAATTATGAAACAAGCAAGGAAACACAAAATAAGAAAAGTAATATTTAAGAAATACCTAGATGTTAAAAGACATAGCATTAAAATTACCAGGCGTCATTCAAATTAGGATGAAAAGCAATAATAAAGTAAGAAGTGTTATGACAATAAAATTTACCAGGCATTCTAGAAAAAGTCATACAAAATTAATAGGCAATATGAAGTATTATAAGTAGTATGAAAATTTACGAGGCTGTGAAAATCAATTAAAAAGCACAATGAAAATCGAGTTTTTAGCTCCTTTCTCCTTGCGTATTGAGAATTTGATTTACAAACATACATGCATACGTGACAGTGCAAGACTTAGATTGTACAACCATAATACTAAATTTTGCATCAATTGATATTTTTCTTTAAATGCTAGTAACGCATAGCAATTCAACACAACTCATATTTTTTGACAGTAGATTAATTGACACTAATTATCACTTTGTCAAAAAGCACTTTTTTATACTCTACTTGGTATTTAAGAAAAATTTCATCAAGAAATAAATAAAAATTTCGTCAAAAAATCTTGTCACTACAAGGCGTCAAAACAAATTATTGAGATATTGACTGCTTAGAGCACACTTGTCCTAAGTCACTTAGAAATTTCTTGCTCCAAAATTTACACTGAGCACAAATGTGCACCAAGAATTCGGTTAGATGACACTTAACCTTTTTATATGGCCACCTATATGTTGGAAAGTAATGAGAATACCGAAAAATTAATTTGTGGATAAAGATGGCGCTTCATTCTATAAAAAACAAACTGATTTTCGCCAAAATGAGACTTAGCACATTTGTGCTCGAAGCAGTTAATATTATAAAATTAATAGAAACCATTATAAATAAGAATGAAAAATCAAAAAATTAGCTAACCAGTTATTACCTTAAAATCAAATAGAGAACACAAAAAATCATTAAAGAACAAAGAAAAACCAATAATTAAAGAAAATAATTCACTTGGATTTAGCAATAATAAGGTATACGCTATATGATTGTTAAAATCAACCAATAAATCTAATAATTTACAAAATAAAATGGAGCCGTGGTAAAGACGATACTGGTTTCTCCAGTTGACATTTATCTCGAACAGTGCCTCTCAACCTTTCTTGGACTATGTATTCTCAATACTAATTTCAATGGTTATTATAATTTGATTATTTGTACAAAATTATAAAAAGCAGTATTTGATATTAATTTGCTCAGCAGTATTTGACAAAAATCAAAGGCACACTAATTCATGCTGATGTGCATTATTAACAGCAGATGAAGAAAAACCGGCAAACTGTTAAACTGTCAACAACGTCTACTAACAGGTACTAGCGAAGTATTTGATTGTTTACAACTATTCAATATAAATATGCAGTGATTGATTTTATTTGTGATGAACGAATTTTACTGGATTTACTTTGTTATCTTTTTCAGGTTATTTAATTAAATGGAAAGCTAAACATTCAAGCACAAGAGTAATCCTACGGTGGTCCCCGAATCCATTTAAAGGAATTCTGGAGCAGCTTGCACACTACAGCCTTTCAAATGTGCGGTGTGGCCAGTAGCCTAGATTGCTCAATGTGCTTTTAGGTTAGGAATAGGGATTTTCATCCATTATAGCTTTCCTATCGTTCGTGAAAGAGATAGCATTATTATTACTTTTAGGTCAAACATTTATTGATCTGAAATGCTCTATAATTGCTATGTACCTGATTGTACAATGTATTTACTAATCGGTAAATTAGTGGACTATCAACTGACTTACAAAATAGTTTTCTTGCAGACGACTTTGATTGTCTAACATGTACGAAAGGTTAACAGGTATGCATATATCTGTAGGGTTATATGTAAGGCAAAATATCAAGCAAAAGTATCGAGGTTGCATTACTTCCTTTTATTTACATAGCAATAATAACAAGAACAATCAATGCACTAAATTAGTGAGTTATTATACGTACACAACATCACTGATACAACATTCCACACTCTGAGAGAACCATTGGTTTCCACTGTAATGTGCAAGTAGTCTGGAGCTGTTACCAAAGATGTATCTTGCGCATAGATTGGCGTCGGGTTTCGACCCTCTACCTCCATTGCTCTCGATCTAAATAAGCTGTGGTTAATTAAAGCATTCAGGAACGCTGGTGTGATATTAATTTAGTTAATAAATAAAGCAACAAAGTTAGGTCGAGAATGTTTTGGGATAGCTCATAACTGATATCGCATACACTCACGGAAATTGATGAGCAACTTCTAATATTGGCAAGATTCTACATGGCGACCGTGACAGGCGCCCGACATGCGTAAAAGAGAGAACGGAATTTAAAGAAAATCGTATCAAAAAGATAACAAAGTCGAAAAAAACCAAGAACTCATGCAAAGATAGTTGTTTCTTCTCGAGAGAAAGAAACAGAAAAATATGCAACCAAACGAGAAAAACGAACGCAATACCTTACTCAAAACCACAGGAAAACATGAGGAAGGAATCACAAAAGGATTACTCAAAGCTAAAAATGAAAATGGTAAATTAAAGAAAGAAAACGAAAAGCAGAGCAAAGACGCAAAAAACCACCAAACTCAAAAAACCCCACAAACACACGACATCACAATCTCTCCTGAAAGTGAAACGTCCCCTACAGAGTTAGTGCAACAGTCAGCATAAGTCAATACCGAACTTACTATAGTTGAACTTACAAAAATAATCGAAAATAACAGAGAGAGAAGAGAATTGACAGTACACATTGAACAATTAACACAAAGGATGTTCGAAGTAGAGATGGCAAACATAGAAAAAGAAAGACGAATTAATGAAGTGATAGATGACACAAGTACATGATTGAAAGAACAACGGAATTTGTTCCAAAAACAAATCGAAAAATTAACAGAGGCCAACAAAGAAATAAAAGCACAAAGAAAGGCTGCAGCAACTTATGAGCGAAATGCACAACGAAAACGTAAGCCTCAAAGACAATATGACGAAACAAATAGAAATCAATAATCTTAGAGATGAGATAAGATTAATGGTACTAACCAATGAGGAGAAAAACAAAAAAGAAGGAAATATCAAAACGATAGAAACCATTGTAACAGAGAAACCCGAACAACTCAATAAAGCGATACCTCCAAGCAGCACACCTATGGAGATATACAAACAGTGAAACTGAAGAGGAATTCATGGAAAAATTAATTAACAATATAACAAAATAAGTAAAGGAAAATTGTACGAAACCGATAGATTTAAAGCCAACATTCGATAACACTATATTGTCGGAAGAGGAGGATACAGACATACCTGCATGCAAAGCAATTCTTCCCAAATTTACAGAAAGAGTAGACACTTATTCACCAACGTTCAACGAATGGTTACAGATATTTGAAATGAGCATGAAAGAGAAAACTGACACAAAAAACAGCAGCAGCGAGGTTCCCCCTCTATCTAAGTGGAGCAGCATACCAACACAATTTAGTGCTGGACAAAGAAACAAAAATGAATTACAAAAAAATGCTTGGAGAATACCAGCAACACTAAAATGATGAAAGTTTCTAAGCCAGTATCAAATGCTATTAAATGGAACTAAAATGAATAAAAAAGATGATTTGAGAAATTATATGTCCCAACTCGAGAGACTACTAAAATTAAATTTGAGAGAAAAAACATACTCGAGATACGAGGATTAACCAAAACAATATGACAACAGTTTGAAATAAAATGCGATGCAGATGATCCATTAGATAGAATGATAAGAAAGGGACTAGCAATACAGATTACAATTGAGAATAATGCGAGGATAAACGAAAAATCAACAATAGTGAAAGCAGGTACCAACCACCACAGCAAACACTACTCATAAGAAAGTAGGCAAAGAAATATCGAAAAAATCTGGGGAATAAATCATTAAAATAAAATTGAAAGACGGAACTATAAAAAAAATAAAACGAAAAGTTCTCAAATGTCAGATGTGTGGAAATAAGGGTCACACAAAAAGATACTGTAAACGTCAAATAAAGCTAAAAGAGGCGTACTTCGAAGAGGACTTACTAGAAGACGATAGAGAACAAGAAGAAAGTGAGGAAAGGACACAAATATTGATAATTTAAACTAGGAGTGCAGTCTCCAAGAAAATGAGCACCCGTTCTACCTGGAGTGAAGCACTGAATACGTATTGTTACATCTGAAACGACTAAAGAATACAGCATTTGGATGATCAGAACAAATGAGATCTTTATAATTATTTGGAACAGAAGAAAATGACTGAACTTGAAATGAATGTTCATTCTGTAAACAAAGTTCTTTAGTGAATTGTTCAAGTTCATCTTTTACAATGTCAATACCAGTCAGCTCAACTTGCCTTAAATAGCGCTCAATAATTAGTTTGGCATGGTTTTTAGCTAAAAGAGGCGTACTTCGAAGAGGACTTACTAGAAGACGATAGAGAACAAGAAGAAAGTGAGGAAAGGACACAAATATTGATAATTTAAACTAGGAGTGCAGTCTCCAAGAAAATGAGCACCCGTTCTAATAGTCATGGACCTAATTAAAACTAATACAATAACAGTTGTAATCAATGGAGTTATGGTCAAAGCACAATAGATACAGGAGCAGTAATATCAATTATAACTGATGATTCCGCATCAAAAATAGGATGCACAAGACAAAACCTAAATACAGAAAAAAGCAGACTAATAATTTTTTGGAGAGAGGAATAGGATATAATGCCATCTAATATTATTTTAGTCTACCCAATACTCTTAAGCAAGAAATCCTATGAACTGAGACAATATATAAAAATGACCAGGAATCGACATTTTTTAAAAATGTAGCACATTTTTCTGCCTTACCATGAAAATTTATTCAATCATTTCAAAATTAATCTATTAGAAAGTTGTTACCAAATTTATAAGGCTTATTTTTCTTTCAAACATGGACTTGATAATTACATCCAGGCGCGTATCGAGAATTTCTAAAGGGGGAATTCTTATCCGAAACATATAGGCCTAGATAGTTTTGATTATATAATGCAGTTAAAGATGTACACATTTAAGCAAACGCTTAAATAAATAAAGCAAAAGAGTATGAATTTATTTTCCTTTTTTGCACTTTAATTCTAACAAAAAGACTGTTCAATATATCGATCAGATTGTATAATAATGCGTTGAAATTGGCCTGCCCCAAAGGGGGGGCGCAAGGCCCTCTAAATACTTCCCTGATTACACCAGATGTAATAAATATATCGATGAGAGTTTGGATTCATAAATGAAAAGAAAAGCGGTCAAAGCATCAGGAGGTTGCAAACATCTTAACAAGGATATATATATATATATATATTCTAGCATCATCATAGTTAGCAATATAGAAAAGCAATAACACAGTCATAGCGTAGAATCTAATCTCGCAGAATTAGAACCTCCAAGAGTACCTTTTAGACATAAGCAATTTAAAGTACTATACATTAACGAGGCCAGCTTACTGAGCATCTGGACTGATACAGATATAATGCAATTGTAACTACTACGGATATGTTCTGCATGGGCAGCATCTAGGATTACGTGGCAATTAGTGCCGAAGCGAGACAACAAAGCTGCCATTAATAGTAACACGAGAATAATCTGGATCAACTAAGCCCCAGAACTGGACGGGTTTACGCGGCAGTCCCAAGACGGCTGAGAACGACCTGCACCCGAATTACACCGCCGCGCACCCCCCATCAGCTCCGTAGAAGGCTTAGCTGCTCATGATCATCTAATAATATACGTGACAGCAAAGAGAACACGATTCAGCATAAACTAAACTTTTATTAAACAAGCGCGCACAATGCTGCCCTATTTATACAAACGGAAAATAATAGTAAATACAACATGACGACACCTGCCAACGGCAGAACTTAATAATGTTTATACGTGACGTCAGCAGCATGATATTGACGTTCGGGAAATGTTCGTATGAAATGGGGACATTGAGGTACCGATGCCACTTTTTATATATATATATATATATNGGCAGAACTTAATAATGTTTATACGTGACGTCAGCAGCATGATATTGACGTTCGGGAAATGTTCGTATGAAATGGGGACATTGAGGTACCGATGCCACAATATATATATATATATATATATATATATATACATGTATATATTTATATTGATTTCAATAAAGCATATGATTCTGTAATTTATAGAATCTATTCCAGCCTTAAGAAAAGGTTTCTTTTCTGCCACTAATTTGAAATGTAAAATTAAGATACAATATAAAAATTGTATATGCTCATCAATGGCTTTCTATCTCCTCAGATAGATATATTGAAATGTTCGTCAAGTTTGCTATCTATAATTCTTATTATAAAATTTTTTAATAAAAACCTCTTTGGTCAGTACAAATTCTTCAGTTGGTTTTCACTACAAGGAGGTTGAAATACATTATTTAAAATCTACAATTTGATAATTAATGATATAACTAGAAAAATATCCCTCTTGAAATCGTGTGTTATTTACATCTGAAGGAAGCCTTAGAATTTGGTCTGAAAGAAAAGGCTACAGTTTTGCGCTCAGAAAATGTCTCTATGTTTTAAGACTACAGAAACTTACAATCAACATTAGATAATATTGCTAGAAAAACATTATTGTACATTTTGTAAATGAGGTAATGAATGTAAATATTTTCTTTTTGATTGACATAAAAATTCTTTTTCGATTTCATTTAGAATTCTTATTATAATAGATTCAAGAAATTGTGTTTACTTTTAATACCAGCTGTAAGTAATATCATCCTCATGTGTTGAGTTTAACCCCTTCAGTACCATCAACATATTGGTTTGTGCCATGCTATAACCCAAAAAAATTAAAAAACTAAAAAAAACACAGCCCAAACAACTGCAAACCTACTTATAACTAATATTATCTAACACGATATAGTCTCGTGCTGGCGCATAATATGGAGTGCTCAAATCACGAGATTATCTCGTGATGGTACTGAAGGAGTTAAAGTTACTCGTAATTTTCATTGCTTGCGTATGTGTAATCACGGGCATGAGTCATTACCATTGGCGTGCACAATGAGAGACATGGTGGAATTTCCCCTGCAAGTTTTCAACATTGATTTTGACTGCTTAAATCATTTTTGTAAGAAATTAAAAAATATTAAAAAATAAGGCCATGAAAGGCATTTCCTGCGTCTATTTGATCACAATGGAAATGTCTACTGTCAGAAAATCCTGATTACGTACCTGGTCATTACAGTCTATTTATTGAGGAAAAGAACAGCTTGTAACCACGGTATAAATATTGTAAATTGCATGCATTGTCTGAGTACATATTTTTAGAAAAAATTTATTGTTATGAAAACAATATAAACGAGCACAACAAGCAATTTCAATTAAATATATAAAAATCGATGGAATAGAATATCTGTACGTATATACGCATGCACAATATTTGAAAAAGTAGGGCTACTGGACCCCACTGTAGAAATAAAATAAAAAACAAAATTAATTTATTCGCTTGCAATTCAAAGATTGAATCAATTGAACAGTTAAAATAACTGGGAGCCATTTTTATAATCTGTCAGAGTCGCTCATTAACAAACAAAAGCATCAAGTTACAATTCGTTCACGCATTAGTACTCAGCGACATAAACTGCGCCATATTTTTTACGAAGTTTTTTAAAAACATAATTCTATATATATATATATATATATATATATATATATATATATATACACATTCTCCTAACAAAGATTGGAAAAAGCAAATCCGAAAAATTGAATCATCTATTCTAATATTCTAAAACAGACTAAAAAATTGCCCAATTTGATAAATTATGATTTCCAATTTCAGCACTTCAATACAGAGCAAGACAACCGTTACCATTTTTGCATTTCTTTAGAAAAAATTACGTGGAAAATATATGAATGGAGCAATGTGTAATTCTCGCTTTAACGGTTAATCGATTAATCAGTCGTTTTTTAAAAAACCGTAATATATTAATACCCAACCGATAGAAATGTACCCTATATATATTGAAAATTTCAAAAAACTTAAAAGTGTACAAAGCAATATTTTGTCTGCTAAATGATCCTAAGTATTACCTGATTCTGTAGGCTTTATGTCAGAGGTGGAAGTGGTACTGGGATTCTTGATCCAAATTAGCAATTTGAAAATATGACCCAACCCAACCATTGTACTTAATTAATTATCAACCTATGTCTGCGTGTTGCCCAGTCGGTAATTCAAATGGTGAAAATTCATTAGTGGTGCACCATGTCATATATTTTGTAAGAAAAAATGCACATAAAATAAAAAATGTTAAATTCACAAAGCTAATTGTAAAATAGGCATCGGTCAGTTATAAAGATCGTTGATTTCGAACAAATTTTTCATAAAAAAAACAATGGATGATATAACTTGTCTTTTGATAGCTGAAATTTTGGAAAAGAAAGATTTTACCAAAAAGGAAAAAATATTTACTATTTACGATTGCTATCATTATTCGAGTATGTTACAGTCTTTCATAGTAAATTCACCGATTATTCGATTAACTTTTTCGTTGTTAATCATTGTGTCATGCCTTTTTGAAAAATAATTGACTATGAAATATTTATTATGGTCTGACTGAATTATCTGAACATAAACTAAAGGGATTGCAATTTTATTATCATGATTCCTGTATTTCGTGAAAATACATTAAATACGCGGGGTAAAATTTTTTGTTTAATTTGTCTCTAACTTGCTTCGAGACTATTTAAGATAGCAGTTCTTATCCAGTTCGTTTTGTGACTTTTTGACAAAACATTTAGAGTGTAAATCAGAATAATTGATTGTATCTACACTCTGAAAATGATATCGCTCTTCATTTTCTTCTAACATTATATTTAACTTAAATGTTGCTGTTCAATTAAGCCAACATATTTAGAGGAGTTCTTTGATTTAAACATCAATGTAAGAGTTCCATTAGAACATCCTTGTACATTAAAATTTCTAAATCTGTAAATGTGAAGAGGTACTTGCACTTTTTTTAAAGAACTTCAAAGTCTTTGATACAGGCACAATGTAAGTTTTAGAACATCTACTAATCTTTCTAACACATTGATATAAACTAATGCAAATTCAATTAAATGTAAAGTTGAAATTCTTTTTAAATTTCCCAAAACTAGAGGATAACAAAATTTTATTAACTCATTTGAGAATATATATTCACATTCCAGATAGATGCTATGAAGGGGATAGGCCGGTTTCTTTTATTGCAAAAATCATCAGTATACAAATATGCTGTAGAAATTTAATATGTTTCCGTTTGATTACACTTTATACATGCATAATATTGCATGCACTTTTAAAATAAGTTCAATGATATCGTACATAGTTGTTAATTTTATTATTGATATTTGTTTGATTGCTTGATTATAATTGCTTTTCCTAATTATGATGTTGTAATCTTAGTTTGATGTAAAAATTTTCTTTTTTGGTTGACGGTTGTAGATGTTCATTGATATATTCCAAATATATATATATATATATATATATATATATATATATATATTAAAGCAAAGAACAATTACTTAACAAACAAAGAAAAACATCAATAATTTTAGACTTATAGTGCATGTAATATATTTATGTATTCCTTTCTTTAGTGTAGTTGATTGTAAAATATTTATTTACCGCATTTGTTATTGACGATGATTCTTAGCAATCAAAACCGTTCTAAATTTTTAACTGCGTTTGATATTTCAAATATTTCGAAGCTCATTATACTGACATTTAAATATATATATATATATATATATATATATATATATATAAAGGAATCCGTAAAATGTTTAGAATATTTCATGTATATTGAACGATATTGCAAATTTCTATGAAGTAATTATTTTTACAAATGGATGAGGTGTCACTAAAAGTATTTTCAAAAGTTTATCCAAATTTGTTGCTATGCTAACTGCAGTAGAAAAAGAGCAATGCATTTTATATGTATTTTTTGAAATTGATATAAATAAGTAGCGCGTGGAAAAACGTAAGTTGGAATTTTCATTCTTTAATTAGCTTAGGAAAAATTGCTGATAATATATTAAGAAATTCTTCTTCAATGGAGACCTTAAGCTGCCTTACGTGCAAATCGAAAATAACAGATGATAAAATTTCAAAATGCATTTATTGCGATAAATGTCGAAATCTGATTAAAAATGCATAGGATTTTCAAACAACTGTTTTTAAACAATTCTGCAATATCAAAAACACTTCCTAACAATCTGTAGTGAATGCGTTGATGACAAACATCTTTTATTTCATGGAGAAAAATTATTCTGACAACCAAATGCATACAATTTCACAATCAATTGAATTAAAAAAACTTGACATTAAACTTAAATATCAACATTGATAATTTTTGCTTTTAAAATAGAAAATACGGTAGAGACTCATATAAATAATGACGAATCGCTTAAAAAGAAAGTTATTATATTTGATGTAAAGGCATCAGAAGAGTCATTAAATAATAGTTCAAAGCTTAACCAAGATAAAGAAAATATCAATTATATTTTTTGACATCTTAACATTGACTCATGTATTACAGAATTATTTCTAATTTGGAAAACTACATTCTTCTAAACCTAGACCTATAATCTTGAACATGGGATCTGTATGAAATAAAAAATCTCTTCTTTCTAATGCTTATAAATTAAAAGACTTACATCAAAATATCTCTTCATTAAGCCTTGTTTAAGTGAAATCGAGCGTGAAAAAGAAAAATTATTCTCAAGAAAAGATATTTATTAATAAATGAAGAAGTTGGCAAAAGTAGACATAAAATAAAAATGTATTGCTTTTTATGGATAATAGTATAGTTCTATTGGATTGACTATCTAAATCCTACAACTTAAAATTTATGAATCCAAAGACAAATTACATTATTTAATTATTTAATATCATATGACATTTCGATTGCATAATTGATTGAAACATGGTGGGATGAATATACTTTTTTTATGATTCCTTAATTTCAGGAACAAATTATATGATTGCAAATTTCTGCAAAAGAAAAGGAGAAAATACTTCTAAACATGAAGGAGCTACAGTTCTTTGTAAAAAAACAATTTAAGGTAATCAAATTACTGGATTTAACAAATTGTCAATTTGCATTCTCTGCAGTCATTCAGTTGGACAATAGTTTATTACTATTTATTTGCTGGTGCATTCCTCCATGCATGAATACAAATATTTCATGATCTAATATATATATATGATCTAAGGATTAATGATGTCGACAATTCATTTAGTAAATTACAATTTTGATTTGACTTGATTGATTATGAAAACTGAACCGCTTTTTACCAATTTTCTTGTTTTCATTCAATGGGATGAAAAAAGATACAAAAGTATACACTAGTTACTGGTACAATGAATTACTTAAGAGTTTTCAATACATGTTTCCAAGAAGAGGTATAAAAGAAATAATTTCCCATCATATTTCACATCTTACACAATTCATAAGTTTAATAGTTTTTGCAATCGGTTAATCAAACAACTATTTCGCTACCAATATATTTTGATGAAATTGTTGCTGCAGATCCCGACATGCTAGAAATATATTAAACAACTACATTTCATCTGACTACAAAGAATATGATAAAATTTCATTTTCTTTTGAGCTACCAACTCATAATGTAATCCAAATTAATTTAGACATGGTTTGTAAGTCATTAAATAAAATGTCTCCTAATGGATGTGGTCTAAATGATTTATTTGCTAAATTTATTTATAAGTTTCGAAATGAACTTTCTATTCCCATCTCAATTTTTTTAAAAATTGCATACGGAATTGCTCAGTACCAAATATATGGAAAAAAATTTACATAACAACAAAGTTGTTGTCATCACTGGCCGGTTGTGTGCTAGCTGCAACGAAATGTGTTCAAACTTGGTTCTTTCAAGTCTTGCGAAATGAATATTAATTCAGTGAAAATTCTTGTGATATATAGACCTCCTAATCTATGTACAAGCATATTCATTGCAGACTTGTCGTCCTATTTGGACAAAGTTTTTCTTAAACAAAATGTTCACTTTGCTACTCCTCGGTGATTTGAATATACACTGGAATAACTATCGAAATCTAGCCTTTTCTCATCTCAAGGAATTAGCGTGTGTCTACATGCTTAAGCAATTGGTTGCTTCGGCAATTAACATACATGGTAACATAATTGATCTTGTTTTTACGCGTCGTGGCGAATGTTCTCCTAAATTCATATGAATGCTTTCCTGACCATTTTGTGGTGTCCTTCGATTTAACTTTTAATAAGGAGCATGCCTTGAAGAGGCTTATCACCAATCGCAATTTGAAGAACCTCAACATTGACAGTTTAGCCAATGGCATTGGTGTGCAGATCTGATTATGGCATTGAACCTATCTTGTGATAACTTGAATGATTTGGTCACCATGTATAACACTGTCTTAAGTTATCATCTTGGTAGTCAAGCTCCAATTAGAAATTTTGAAGGTAATTGCATCAATTCAGAATAAGACTGGTCAAATCAATCCTTTTTTAACTAGAATTCTTAAAAGAATCGACCGGATTAGTATTAACATGGTTTAGGAGCTACCTGCTTGGCCGAAAACAGTGTGCTCGTGTTGGTATGGAGAAGTCGGATTACCAAGTAATCAGCTGCGGTGTTCCTCAGGGATCCACTTTAGGGCCAATTCTATTTAAAATTTATAATTTGTTTATCAGTTTCTATCTGGACAATAGGGGATTTACGCACCTCTTATACTCTGAGGATACTTAATTTCTTATATTTGGTGAAAACCGTTCCACTATGATCACAGTTGCCAAACATTTAATCAGAGATTTATCAGGGTATTTGAATGCTGCTCACTTATGTGTCAATTAAAAAAAACCGCATTTCAATTTTTCGGTGACTTCTTTTAGAATTTGTAATATTTTAGTTTTGTTTGTTTTCAGCTCGCTTGAGTCCTTGTGAGAAGGCGCGCCTTATAAAAATGCATAATAATAATAATAATAATAATAATAAAATTCAAAAGCAATTTATTGCTACAAGAAAAAGGTACAAAAAACTATAAACTACAAAACTACAAAAAGCTATTTACAAATATAATAAATACATATAATATTAAAATGTGTGTGTGCATTTTATACAAAATTTTCAGATGAATGTAGTGTATTATTGTCATTAAGTAGGCATTGTCTATTAAAGAAGAATGTTGGCAATTTTTTTCTGAATTTCTTGTAATTTTTTTTCAAATTTAATTTCCCTATTTAAGTTATTCCATAATTTAGTTGCTGTTTGGTGAAAACTATTAAAATTTTTTTCCACGCATAAAAATGTTTGAGACCGTTCATTTAATTTAATATACTGTTTTAAAAACGAAATTGCGGCTTGACCAAATTTGAATTTAAATAATGTTGATAACATATGCATTTGAATTTGATAATAAGGAGATTGTATTTTGTATTTTAATCAGTAATCGGATGCATTGTCGTGTTTTTATGCAAAATTGAGTATTTTAAGGGACCAATTAAAAGTTTTAGACAGGAGGATGCGATGTTTTGAATTAATATTTGTAAAGAGGAATGAGCAATATTGAAAGTGTGAAAGGCAGAGTGCATTTATTAATTGTTTGTGGTACGTATTTGAAATATTTCTGAGATGATAAAGATACCTAACTCCAGAAGCCATTTTTTTAATTTTAGCCATGAAGAATTGTTCGAAATTTAAATCATTGTCAATTTCAACACCTAAATAGTTAATAGATTCGCTTTGCTTTATTGGTACATTATTTAATTTAAGTTCTATGTTTTTTGTGAGATTTCTGTTTGTCTTAGGGGAGAATATTATAAATTGTGTTTTTCAATATTTACTTTCAATTGATTGTTTGAGAAATATTTTTTTAAATATTCGTTGTCATATTGGAGATTTTTAGTTGCCTTAAAGGCATTTATATCAGTACTTATAAGACATGTATCATCTGCATATTGATAAATTTTACTGTTTTTTACCTGTTGAGTTATGTCATTAACATAGATTGCAAATAGAATAGGTCCGAGAACTGTGCCCTGTGGAATCCCACGGTCCGTCATAATATATTTTGATTTTTTACCATTAAGTATAACTCTTTGCTGTCGATTTTTAAGGAAAGTCGTTATTAAGTTAACAGATTTGTTATCAAAGTTATAATATATTAATTTGTCCCTTAATATGTCAAAATTCATTGAGTTAAAAGCTTTGCTCAAATCAAGGAGTGCAACGCAACTACATTTGTTTAGGGTTAAATTAGATTTTATTTGTTCTGATATTGATAAAATTGCATCTTGAGTGCTATAACCATTACGAAAACCAAATTTGTTTTTTTGAAAGAATATTTTCAGATATCAAATATGCATTTATTCGATTATTTAATAATTTTTCAAATAGTTTACTAAAGGGGATGGCCAATGCAAGTGGGCCTATAATTTTGTGCATTATCAATAATACACTGGTTAAATGCGAATAGAAGATGTTCACTAAAGATATGAAAATGACGTTAAATAATAAAGATTGGAAGATTATAGGATGCAGTTAATTTATTTGTCTCTAAATTTTTTATTATGGTTTCTAGTTCATTTGCATTTATGAGTCTAAAAGAAAAGTATGTTTTTCCTGGGAATTTATTAATATTTTTCTTTCTCTTATATTGGGGAAAATTGAAATGGACAAGTTCCTTAAATGTTGTATTTAGGTGGTTTATTATTCTTGTTTTTTTCCGTTGTAGTTTGGTTATCAATACTTAATTAATTAATATCAGTTGAAATTTCTTTACTTTTTCCAAAAATTTTATGAATATATCGCCATTTTTTGTTTGTATTATTTAGTTTATTGAAGAATCTTTTTTCTTTTAAGGCAGATTTTTTATTTCTTAATTGTTTAATAATCCTCTTTGATTTTTCGTAATTACTCCAATTAGTTGTTGTCGGTTCTGTTTGAGCGAGATCAAACAATTTTCTTTTAATACTTACTAGTTCATGTATGTCATTATCGTCGGCGTTTAATAAAGCAAACTTGCGCGCTTTTAATTTTACTTTGCGGTACTTAATTGGTTGCGCTTTATTAACTGCATTGTAAATTTCTTTTGAAATATAATTAATCATGCAAGATCCAGATTTTAATGTGTATATATAGTTGAACGATGTGTTTTTCAAAAGTGTTTCCATTATTTCGTCTGAATAATTTAGATAATCTCTTGCATAAATTATTTTAAATTTATTGACTTTGGTAGTTATATTACTTATATATATGCAAAGAGCATGGTCACTAAATAATTCCAACATGAAGAATTTAAAAACTAAGTCGGAATTTGTTAGGAAGTAATCAATTAAATTGTTATGTGGTGTAAGACAGTCAGTATTTACACAATGAAAATCGCATGTTGCGCAAAATTCTTTTAACGATTTTTTTCAAAATTATTAAAATAATTTATATTAAAGTCACCAAATATATTTATAGAATAGTAGGGATCATTTATTTCGGATTCATTTGCCTTAAATTTTAGGTAGTCAATATGATAATTTTTATTTGGATTGTATGTGATATTAATCAGTTCTTTATGGCATTTATTTTCAAATGATATAATTTCTATCCAGAGTGATTCAAATATATCGTGTTTTAATTCCTATTCTAATTTATGTACCGGTTTTAAATATTTGGGAGATAAAATCATGAGCCCTCCATCTTTACCTAATCGGTTTTTTATGAAAATGTCATAATAATGTCGGTCAGGATTAAACAAATTAGGATCAGTGTTATGTTGTAACCAAGTTTCGGTAATTAAGAATATTGCATTTTGTCCTATCTTATTTATTAAGTTTAGAAAATCATTTCTGTTTGAATTGAGACTTCTAGCATTGAGATAAACAAATTTATAGTTATTACAGAGGTTTTTTAGTTTATTTTCTATTTGCGATTCTTCTAGTATGGGTAATGGGTTGAGTTTAATATCTCCTGAAAGAAGTAATCTTATGGAACAAAAATAGTTATTGAGGTGATTCAGAAGAAGGGTACTGAATTTAACTGTATATGCATAATATGTTAAATGGGGATGTTTTAAAGCATGTGGATGTGGATTTATATAATATAGAGGTACATAAAAATAATAATAATAATAATAATAATAATAGTAATAATAATAATAACAATAATAATAATATTAATAACACTAAATTTAAAAATCGGATGCAAAGCATATATTAAAAATTATAGGCTAATAATAATTTTGCCTAAACTTGGACTCATAGTTGAAAGGGTTATATTTTGCAATCTTAATTCCATCAAAAGAAATTCGTTATTAAATAACAATTAGGGTTTTTATCAATAAAAGATCAACTGTTGCTCAATTATTATCATACTTAGATCTTGAATAAAAAGAGTTTGATGAAAATATAAATAGATCTATGTTATATGTGAATTTCATCAAATCCCACATGGAAAATTAATTGAAAAACTAAAATTGTTTAAAATTAGAGATAGTTTTTTAAAATTTTGGGTTGTACCTGAAAAATCGTCGACAAGTGGTTACATTTCTAAATAACGTATCAAAGAGTTGTATTATTACTAGTGGTGTCTCAAAAGGATCAATTTTGCTCCAATACTATTTGTAGCTTTTATAAATTATTTACCAAATAGTTGTCAATCACTTTGTTACATTATTGCTGATGATGTAAAAATTTCAAACTGTAATTTTCAAGATTTAATGATTGATACTGAATGAATTATAGAATGGGCTGGCATATATAATGCCCCAGGTTTAAATGGCGCGTGCAGGGGCTGTGGTAGTGATGGTAAGATGGGCATGGTCTCATTGTGAGCATCAAGCCCCATCGTTTTCTGTATCAGCTATGCCTTGTTCGGGTGAGCATCGCGGTTTTGCAGTGCGCACGTTTTTAAAAATAACCGTTGTGTTATTGCCACCCAGCGCCTTCCCCTGCACTTCAACATTCCAAGTCACGGTCCATTCATGATAAAAAGGCAATCAGACCTTAAAGCATTAGAGGAAACTGGTTCCACAAGAAGACCTAGTAGTGTTGGAAGACCAAGAACTGTAAGATTACCGGAAAATCTAGCCCCAGTTAGAGCAGCTGTCGAAAATTCACCGAGACGCTCTGCATTGTCCGTGTCTGACAGATCTTTAAGGCGGATATTGCATAATGATTTTTCATTCCATCCATACAAAAAAATGATTGTTCTAGAATGAAAGTCCACTGACTTTGAATTGCGCAAGAATTGCTGCCAAGATATATTGAACAGAATATCCAAACAGTCAAATTTTTTCAACAGTGACGAGGCCCACTTCCACTTTTGTGGATTTGTGAATAAACAAAACTTTCGGTATTAAGCGGAAGACAATCTAAGAGAACCTCACCAGAGACATCTCCATTCCCTCAAAGTTACGATTTGGTGTACAGTGTCCAAATTTGGGATAATTGGACCTTATTTCTTCAAAGAAAATGGTAGATCTGTCACTGTCAACTCTCATCTTGCAATGTTGGAAAACTTTTCAACCGAAATTGGAGGAATTGAGTAAGGAGGCGAATCTGGAAGATAGCTGATTCCAACAAGATGGAGCAACAGCTCATACTGCTCAAGTTACCTTGATCAAATTGCGAAAGATATGTTTCCAGCTCGCTTCGTCTCTCTAAGGGGTGATATCGTGGGGCCCACACGCTCGCCTGATCTAAGCATTTGCGACTACATTCTGTGGGATTTCTGAAGGAGAAAGTGTTCAGAATTCGTCCACAAAATTTGGAAGAATTAATAATGCGAACTCGGAAGGAAATCGTTGCAATACCACTTCAAAAATGCATCGCTTCAGATGGCCACCATCTTCCTGATGCAATAATCAAAAATTGGTTATACAAATGGCAATGTATACTGATTCAAATAAAAAAATAAAAAATTAAGAGACTATTACTTTAATTTCCTAAAAGCTTGTTGGGTAGATATATAGATGGAAGAATCTTATAATCTGTACTTCCACTGACTTCAACTCTTTGTTGTTGTTCAAGAGTAAGCTCGTTTTCAAAACCAGGTAGAGCACAATTCACGCTAATGAATGTGTCGCTAATCAGACTAAGAAAGGTTTGGACATAGGCTCTCGCAGAGGAATGACAAAAACTAAGCTTCACTTTCAAAAATAGTGACTTAACAATTACGCAATAAGTGCATACAAATAAGCAAAAAGTAATTTATAATGATGTGTTAAAAGTTCAAATTTGCATTTTAAAATTTTAATTGGGCTTAAGATGGGGCTAAACTTTGTTACATGTCCATCTCTGAGCCAAAATGTTTCACTTCATTTAGACTTTTTACATGACAGTTTATTCAACGTCTATTGGCATTTCATGACAAAGAGTTTTTGGGGCGGTGTACTGCTTCTAAGAAAGCAGAAGGCTTTTCAACAGTATTAAAGAATGCTTTCTTTAGTACACCAAGATGGAGAACTATTTACTTTATACTAAGATAAGGCGAAATAATGAGATTAAAATCTATTTTGAATCCACATAAATGCGATGCAGCTTCTAGCCACGTTCTGCACTTGAGTATTCTATAACCTTGTGATACTGTTGCTAAAAGCTCATAGTAATTACAGAGAAGCTGAGACAAATGTCCTTATTTCTCCTCTTTATGTCCATAATAATAATACAAAAAACAAAAACGATAAGCTCTAAAATTTAGCAAGACATGTGCAGAAGCACTTAATATAATAAGAATGAATACCCTCAGCATTGGATGTATTAGGTTCTTAGAAGTAGCAATATTTTACATTTAAATGTCTTAGAGCCATTTGGAAACAGTTTGAGCTTTGTCTTCTAATAATGCATTAGCAGAACGTTGGAACAAAGAAGTTTCATTTGCATGAAAATTTCTGATTTTGTATATTTAAAAAATCAGTAGTAAAATTTTCCGATATAAATATTTAAATATGTAAATGAAATGAAATATAATTCTCTGCAAAGAATGGAAACTACAATAAATAAATTTCTATTCATGCAGATGTTACGCTTTACATGTTTACAGAGTGTAATATACTGGTTTATATAAAACAATTTTTATTTACTGATAGAGTTAGAAGATTACAAATAATAGTAATGTAAATGTAGATGTTCTTAGCACTAGAAAGCCTAAAGATTCTATATCCTAAATTCATGCAGTTGTCAGAATTGACCTATTCAGGTAAAAGTTGGTGCTTTAAACGGGGACAAAAATAGATGCATCATTGTAACTCTTAATAATGCTTGGGATGAGCATTTCTTGCTGGCAAATTTGTTTAAGCTCAAAAGCTTTGGGTAAAATATACATTTCTAAAAACTTAACTCATGAAGAACAACAAATCGAATCAAAATTACTGAAAACAATGTGGAAATTAATCAATAAAGGTGTAGATAGAAAATCGCTAAAAATGAAATGTTTGGAACTTTAAGGATAATCTTGTGTTTTCTCCTATATCATGACTTCCCTACCCCAGTATCTTGATGCTTAACTCTCAGTCTCTTGTAAATAAAGTTGACAACCTGAAACTTATCTGCTCCTTGCTAAAGCCCGACAGCATTATAGTCTCTGAGATTTGGCTAAAAGGTTATCATGATGACAGATACTTTCTTCTAGATAACTATTTCGGCCTTATAAAATGTGATCACTCTTACAAGTGAGGGGGGGGGAGAATATGTGTGTGGTCCTATATTAGTTCAGGGTTCCATAGGGCAAATCTTCTTCCAACTCCCCATCAATCTGGAATTGCTGGCACTGCACTATCAAAGTTATAACATCCTCCTGATCACGCTCTACATCCCATCTTCATTGAATGTAGCCACTTACGAGGCCTTTCTAAGAGCTCATATCACAGAGATCGACCATTTTCTCCTTGACCATCCAGAAAACAACATCATTATTGACGGCGATTTTAACAATAGATTTATAAACGTTTGCCTCCCCAATCTAGCCACTTTCCTAGATCTTGTTTACAAGGTAAATAAGATCTACGCATGGCATCTCTACCATTGATCAATTTCTGATGGACAAAGATCTTTTTTCTACTTATGGCAATGCGGTTCTTTATCCGAAGATTGGAAAATCCAAACACTATATGGTGATGTTAAGACCAAAGAGAAAACTTCCCACAAAATTTTGTAAACTAGGAGTTTTTGATCTTCATGACAGCAACATTCGGGCTTTTCTCTCACAACTGGATGACATTGACTTTAGGCAGCTTTATAGAGTTATTACACCAATAACTTAATGATAAGCTTTCATTGTTCTATGATGCCTTCTTCTCAGCAATGGTTGTAATTCCATAATCCAAAATGTGTGGAACGTATAAGGAACTGATGTGGATCACTAGCCTAGTGAAGGACCTAAAATTGAAAAAAAACTTCTACATTTGTAGGAATGCTACTCTATTCAAACATTACTTTGAAAAGTCTAAGAAGGAAGCCCAACCGGCGAAAATCAATTTTTAAGGCGTCCCATGCAAAAAAGAAGTCCTGGAGAGTGTTTGAAGAAATAAGGGGAAAAAAGAAATCCGACAAACTTGAGATTTTTTGGACTCCTTCAAAGATCAATTGTCGGGGCTTAACTGCTTAGCCTACTCTCTCCTTAAATGTGAACAACTCAGACTCAGACTCACTTAGTGATGATTTTATTTTGAACGATAACTGGTTTCCCTTCACAAGTCCTCAAAAAGTTTGCAAGCTATTAACTAAATCAAATGTTAATAATGCTCTTGAACCTGATGGGATCCCTTCAATCTTGTTAAAAAAAGCAGTCCTCTGGATTGCCGATCTGACCTGTAATATCTTCAATGCGTGTATTGAAGCAAGATGTTTCCCTGCAAAATGGAAAATGGCGAAGATCACCCCGATCCTAAAAAATTCGGACACTCATGATCCCTCTTTCAGACTGATTTCGTGTTTGCCACTTCTGGCAATGATCTTTTAAGGAGTTATTTACGATAGCATTGGTCAAGAATTTATATGCAGATTTGATTCCAACCAATTTGCTTATATGAAGTACAAATCAACTACTACTGCACTAATCAAAATCACTGAGACAGTCACAAAACTTACAAATGAAAGGCAGTTCTCAGGAGCTCTATTACAAGCAATCCACTTTGATAAAGTGTTTGACATGTTATCTCATTGGATCATCATTGAAAAGTTACTAATGCACAATTTTCCAGGAGGCTTCTTCCTGTTCATAGCAGATAATTGATCTAATCAATCACTTTAGATTTAGTACAAGAACTGCACAACTCACTAAAAGCAGACATTCTCTGGAGCACTACAAGGATCAATACTTGGTCATCATTCCCATACCCATTGATGCTGCGGAATTAAGATCCGAACTTAGTAAAATTCCAAAAATCGTCTTGATATCAACTACTGTAAATCCTGGCAAATTGTATTTGGCAAAAGCTCAATCGATCCCCCCTAGGGTTATATCATGTGTATCAAACAAGAAACTGCTAGGCCTGACAATCACCTCCAACTTTAGATGGGATAATCACATTGATGATGTATGCAGGAAGGCTTCTAAGAATCTGTTTTGATTAAGACAACTTAGAAACTACTCAAACAACCAATTCATGTTCTCTTCTATGGTGTTATCAATCTTTGATTATGCCTTAGACATTTTTGTGATACTACCCGTTAACCCTATTCTTCACAAGGGGGCCGGGTAACCAATTGAATTTTTAATAATAACTTTATTTAAAACCCAATTCATATATTTATATGCATATATATATTAAATATATATATATA
>CABFPE010000062.1:1646264-1677503 GCA_900660155.1 Hofstenia miamia | reverse complement strand
AATCAATCCTTTCCAATTAGAAACAAATATAAATATACTGACAGTAAAAAGCCTGAAAGTTCTATTCCTGAAATTCTTGCAGTTATTAAAATTGACCACATCAAACTTAAACTGCCTATGTTCGTTATAAAGGACAAACTGTTTTTCCAGATTATCAAGCCTATTCTCTCCAAGCCTATTATGAAATTCGAAATTCTGAGATATTGCTACAACTATTAGTGAACATTCTCAAAAATAATGTTGAAAATTTGTGTATTGCTGTGGCAGAAGTACTTGAAAAAATTCAGGATTTTTTTAAACAAGATTCATATTTTCACCATTCCTGATGTTCATGTAATCAGGAGATCTAAAGCCTAAACTATTTTGGGATCTCTTTCCTTCCCCCCGCACAACACTATTTTCATAGAACATGGAATGTGTCATTGAAAACATATATTTAGGCATAACCCTAATCCCGGTCAATTCTTAATTTTTCAGGATTTCCCGGATAATTCTTTGTCCCACCAAGATTAACCCTAACCTAAATTCTTATGTTTTATAGACCTAAACCCTAAACCAAAGTCACAAATTAATGTTTTCTAAACTAAAACCTAAATTTCTAATCTAAGACCATTTGTATAGACCAAAACTCTGAACCAACCTCAGAAATCCACGTTTCCTAAACCTAAAAACCTATAATAATTCTTATAGAACTAAGCCTAAACAAACGTTAAACGCGTTCGATTTTAAAAATCATCGTCAGAGCAAAATTGCGGCAATATAAATTTACAATAAACTACATTGACTTCTAGTGTACATTGAAGTTATAAATATGCATGCACTTAAAATATTTTTAGGACGTTAGTACTTAGTTGATTATTAATTATTTGCTCTTTATTTTTGTTCGTATTGTGAAGAGCCTCCATTATTTTTAATTCCTTTGTTCTTTTTAAAATTTTAAAATTTTTTATACTTGGTTGATGTTTGTGGAGAAATATTTATGACCTTAGAGGCCCCTTAACATGTTCATTTGCTCTTGCAGTTAAATGACGACTTGTTTCAACAATGTTAGATATATGTCAATCGTCACAATTGTATTCATAAACTACATACAGATGAAATCAAGTCTAATTCAAGAGTGTTCTTGTTCTTTATAATATCAAATGTTCTTAATGATTTGAAAATTGGGGTTATGATGGTTCTCTTTAGATCTTTGTTAAGCATTTTAAGTTTTGATTTTAGCGTTCTTTCAGATGTTTTAATGTATAGCGATTTCCAATAGATTTTTTCACGATCTTCGTTTTCATTTCTAATAATCTTGTTAAATGTTTGATTAGAAAAGCATTCATTTAAAATCTTTTTAATAAATTTGTGGGGATAGCCATTCTGCTTAAAACGCTCAAAAAATAAATCTAGTGACTGTGTTATATTTCTATAGCTTGATGATAAATTTATAATTCGATCACAGAGGCATTTTATTGTGTTCTTTTTGTGTCGGTCTTCACAATGTGATGAAAAAGGAATGTATGACCAGTATTTGTTTTATTCAAAAACATTTTGGTTTGGAATTCATTGTTCATGTTTGTCTGGTTTCGAATTCATTGTTCATGTTTGTCACAGTTATAACAAGAAAATTTAATTGGCTATTGTGTTCTTCTTCCATCGTAAATTTGATTTCATCTAAGTGCTTATTTACATTTCTAAAAGAGTTTTCAGAATTGATTTTTTAGTAAAAATAGCAAATATCTCATCCATCGCAAAAGCAGCCATTGTTGGTCTAAGTGCTGATCCCATTGCCATACCATTAATTTGTTTAAATATTTTTGAATTGAATAGAAAGGATGTATTCAAACATACTAAATGGAGTAAATCTTTTAATGTTTCCAGAGAAATATCCAGTTTATCTGCAGGAATAATGGCAAGAATATGATTGAGCGTTTTTTCTACTGGAATGTTCGTAAAAAGTGATTTAACAATAAAACTTACGAGATATTTAGCACATTTATTTCCTTCATATACTGATTTTAATTTACTAATGAAGTGAAATAAATCTTTTAAATTGTACTTTTTGGGATGCATGGTTTCAATAATTCATCTAAATATTTGTTTAAATAATATGTTGGCGAATTAATCATTGAAAGGAGTGGTCTAAAGGGTGGATCATCCTTTGACTTGTGAACCTTTGCCAAACCGTATAATCTTGATGGAGCGGCACCAACACTTCTTATATTATTATATATCTTTTCTGAAATTCCACCATTGTATTTCATTTTTCGTAGTTTTGAATTGAAAGAATCTTTATAAAATAATTTTTCTTTAAATTTTTATGTTGAGTAACTTCTTGAAATTTGGTTTTTCAGACAATATCATGTTCATTTTTTCTATGTAATCACCTTCATTTACAACTATAATACCATTTCCTTTATCAAATTTACATATATAGATATCGGGATCTTTTGCTAGGTTTTTTAAAATTCGAATAACTTCAATAGCTTTTCTTGGAATTCTCTTTTTATTGGTATATGAATTTTAAAATACATATTATTCTTGTCTTCATATTTGTATATTCTCCTTCATTTTCAATTTTTTCTTTACTAATTAAGGAAGAAAACCTTTTTTCTGTGTTAGGAAACTATCTGATGAAGAAGAACGCATTTGTTCTTATGGGCTGAAGATGAGTTGGCCAAGCAATTTTGATGATATGGAAGTAAAGTCTAACATTTTACATTAATCATTCACTTTATATCAGAAAGAAATACATTATCTTCATAGCAAATTAGTTAAAATGTTGAATAAGCGTGTCAAAAAAATTAGAATAAGGTTGGGCAATTTAAGATCAGATCAAGGATATATCATATTTACGATATTCAAATAATTTGAACGGCAGTACACGTTTTTAAATGAGGACTAGCTTCACATTAAGCATTTTTGAAACTGAAGGACATCCAGTGTAAAGTATTGGACAGGCTACACTACAAAGCCTGAGTGGTCGAATTGGAATTTAATGCATGTCTAAAATACAATTTAAATTTAAGTAGAATAAATGCTAATATTGTTCTTATTATATTTGATTAAGCTCCAGAGGAATTTTTTTTATTTTTTATGACTTTAAAAAACTTTAAACACCTATAATTCAAAAACTAATAAAGCTATCTGTAAGCACAACTCGGTAAAGAATCCTCTCTTCTTTCATTTTCCATCTTAATTCGCGACCTGTCAAGGTGCAACATATTCTGAGTTTCTACACTGCTCGCCCATACGGTACTTCGGTGATCTATGTATTTACTGAAAACGAAATAGGAACCTTTCTTGTTTCCCTCAACACTAATATTATTTTCATAGAACATGGAATGTTTGCATTGGAAACAGGAAACAGGATTTCTGACTTTGGTTTAGGACTTAGGTGGTCTATAAAATAATCGAAATTTAGGTACTAGATTTAAGGAACATGGTTTTGTGACTTTGTTTAGGCTTAGTTCTATAAGAATTATTATAGGTTTTTAGGTTTAGGAAACGTGGATTTCTGAGGTTGGTTCAGAGTTTTGGTCTATACAAATGGTCTTAGATTAGAAATTTAGGTTTTAGTTTAGAAAACATTAATTTGTGACTTTGGTTTAGGGTTTAGGTCTATAAAACATAAGAATTTAGGTTAGGGTTAATCTTGGTGGGACAAAGAATTATCCGGGAAATCCTGAAAAATTAAGAATTGACCGGGATTAGGGTTATGCCTAAATATATGTTTTCAATGACACATTCCATGTTCTATGAAAATAGTGTTGTGCGGGGGGAAGGAAAGAGATCCCAAAATAGTTTAGGCTTTAGATCTCCTGATTACATGAACATCAGGAATGGTGAAAATATGAATCTTGTTTAAAAAAATCCTGAATTTTTTCAAGTACTTCTGCCACAGCAATACACAAATTTTCAACATTATTTTTGAGAATGTTCACTAATAGTTGTAGCAATATCTCAGAATTTCGAATTTCATAATAGGCTTGGAGAGAATAGGCTTGATAATCTGGAAAAACAGTTTGTCCTTTATAACGAACATAGGCAGTTTAAGTTTGATGTGGTCAATTTTAATAACTGCAAGAATTTCAGGAATAGAACTTTCAGGCTTTTTACTGTCAGTATATTTATATTTGTTTCTAATTGGAAAGGATTGATTGCTTTAAAAGTTGATTTTGTAGCTTAAAATCCGACTACAATGCTATGAAATTTGATTAAAAACCTAGCAAGGAAATTAGTAGCAAAATACCTCTTTAATGAACTTTTGTATTATTCATTCATGACTTCATGGATTATTTAAACGAACTCAATTTTATCTAGTAAGTTCATCTACTTTAGATAACAAATGATGCTCTATTTTTTTGGGTCATATGAGAAACCCGGGGTTATTGTAACGACTACTTCATGTTATGGTACTGTCTTATAATTTTCTCAATTGGAATGCCAATGAATATTGTTATGCTATATGTAATAAATCACAGGACTTTTCTGAAAAATGAAGCCTCAGAAACATTTCTAATTTACCTCACATTTGCAGACCTTTTAAACTGCTTTTAATTTGCAACAATCCGTTTATCATTTATCCCGAAGAGTACATAATGAATAAATTTAAGTATGCATGTTTTCTTTAGAGTTCTATAAGAAGATTTGATGTGTTCCATTCCACGTATATGGTAGTTCTCATTACTGTGGACCGATTAATAAATATTTATACAATCAATTTTGCAAGAAAATGGAACAAAAATATTTATGCTAATAGAATATATAAAATAACAGTAATATATTGCGTAATAAACGCAGCATTGCTATTTCACTCTTACAATTACCTTCCTAGCACTGTGATATGGAACAGAGAGATGTACTCCGGTGTCAAATGTTATCCATCACAGTAAAAATTTCGAAAGTAAATAATGTTTTAAAATGCACCTATTTGAGATTTACTAGATTTTGAATTTCCTGATACAATGCATGAAATACTTCAACTTGGAATTATTAGCAGTCTTCAGGAAACAAATATTGTCTGTAAATCAAGTGATAAATACAATTATTGAAAGATGTGAAGCTTCAAATAGATTTTTATTACGAGGTAGATTGTCAAATTTTTATAGCAAAAACAATTCGGTTGAACTAATATATCAACTGCCTTATTTTCACAAAGGTCGTCTAAAAGCAGATGTAATTATATCCCTTTGAAACAAATCTAAAGCAGACACAATGTAAGCAAATTTTGGGCGTCTTTTTTCAATGTAATTTGAACTTCGGGAGTAACGTCGATAACTTACTTGCAAATTTGACACGAAGACAGTTTATCTTGGTCAATCTTAAAAATGCTAGCTTTTCGTCTCTTGACATAAATCATGTTTTTGAAATTTGTATTTATCCAAGATCAAAAATGGTTTAATTGTTTATGGAGCTGACTTCAGCGCGTATCAAAAAAAGTCTAATGATATTTAGTCAGATGTTCTAGATACAAGTGGTGTGCTAATCGACACTGTCTTACCACTATTTTTTATAGAAGATGAAAAATATTACAAATTTGTCACTTCTGACCTGAGTCATCCACTGCACGATATTTTTCCTAACTTCGCTTCTCGGAAACTGAGGGTCATGTTTCCGTATATATACAGGCACATCTTTCCTTACAGAAGAATGTTAAAATGTTATAAATATTTTGTTATGTTAATGACAGAACAACAATTGGCTAGGTGATTCTAGGGTGTATATTTCTGTATTTGTTAGCAAACTTTCAATTTGTTGATTTTAAAGATTCCAGTGATATAGCTAAAAATGCTGATTTCATTCATGAAACTTTTTTTTATCGTTCCCGATGAAAATATAATTATGTATAGACTAAAGTGGAATGAAATTTGAATGTGCGTAATATCCCATGCACTTTATACATTACAAAACTAATTGAATCAAAGATTAGTAGTGATTTTTGAATTCTTCTGTAGTCTGTATTGTGGATAACCAAATCGTCCGCATAGTGATTTCATTGCGATTCTGTGTTGGAAGTTATTACATCTGGCAGATCTGCTATAAAACCTACTAAAGGGCAATGGGCTTAAGCTGCCCCCGTGTAATACGCCCTTTTTTGAAAATGAAGTAAATGAACGACTATTACTTACTACTCTACGCAAGACTTCACAGGGTTTTATTTTCAATACTTTTAGTGGAGGTTACATTCGCAAACTAGATGATGAAAAGTGGAAACTTTTAAATACAATATCACAAGTAGTTAAGAAGCTTTGTGCTTCCTCTAAATTAATTTTATATTAATGATGTTTTCAGTTTTAATGAAACAATTTAGCTTTACTTGTGTGTAATTTTTAGTGCATTTATAGAAAACTTTAAAACATTTCCCACCTGAACATTTTTTTCTAAAATATTTCCGTGCCACCTCCTGTTATTCAGAGCTCCTTGTCCAATGCCCGGTGCCCGCTCGCCCGTTGCAATTCACCAGGCAGGAGCGGACACTCCGGTTTGCCCGCCATCCATTGAGAAAAACGTAAAATGCTACGAAATTGAATCGAAATGCACAAAAGTAATTGCTCGTGCTTGCATATCATATCATTAACTTCTGATGTGGCTTTCTTATTTTCTGTCATTTTATTACAGCAAATGTACAGCAAAATTTAAATATTTTTGGGTAAATGCATGAATTTCGCGATAAATTATTAAATTTCTATTTAAAAGCAGAAAAAACTTACGTTATTACAGCATATTATCTTATTATTATACCAGACTTTATTTGAGCGGGCATAACATATGCCCGGTTATTTGAGCGCCCGTTGCCCGCACGGTCACAGTAATGCCGCCCCCCTCCCTTCTGCCCGGTGGGCTCGGGCATGCCCACAAAACACTAGCGTTATAAGAAGAAGATTTGTCCATCAATACAATTATTTTTGAAATCTATAGATCAGAAAAAAAAATTAAATTTTTCTTACTTAAATTGCATTTCCGAATAAAATCAAATTATGATTAAATTTTTAGGTACTACTTGGGTAGAAAATATACTTTCAAAACTAAATCTAAATTTCTATGCATATTTTTGTAAAAAAATTGGCTGAATGTTGCTATTTAATCGTTTGAGTGTAAAAACTTCCTTGACAAACTAAAAACGAAAAATGATTTCAAGTTTCAAATTAAAGCTTATAGTGTATGATATTTTTGTAAATAATATTTTTGCAGTTCATAAATTTTGAATATGACTATTAACTAAAATAATACCTGTGTGATAATGTATTCTCCATTATAGTAACTTAGAATTATCAAATTCGAAACTGTTAAAAATAATTTCTTCACTAAATAACTATCTTCATTGTTGGGAATATTTGCACTCAATAAATATTTAACTTTTGTCAATAAATCGGAAGTAATTATAAATTTGAATTGAAAAATTTCGAAGGTAAAATCCGGCCTGGTCATTATGCTTAGGCTAGTGCATTGATCTAATGCTTGTAGACAGTGCTAGAATACTTCATAATTTGACATTTTCATTCACTAATGCAAGAAGCAATTGGCTAGCATTGCAGTAGGTCTTGATATATATATATATATATATATATATCAAGTAATTTGTTCAAGGAACTGTTATACATAAATTAAAAGTACAATGAATAAATTATTTATAAATATTATACTCTGTATTGTAGTTTAAATTGTGTATATGGTGATTAATCTCTCCCAGTTAATAAGTTTTTTAGGAAAATGAGGTAGTATTATAAACACAAGTATAATTTCAAGTTTTGATTTTCTCATTTTTTTTAATATGCACACAATCTCCTAAACTATATAGTTAATATATATATATATATATAGTTCTCGCTTTTTGCTATGGGGAATGCAAAAACCTAACATTTCGTAGGAAACTGTCTGAAATCTCAAAGGCATTTACACTTTTTCCCCAAGAAAAGTATTTTTGGCCATTGCTCCCACAGCACTAATTTGAACTTAAATATATTTACCATGACAGTAGGTAAATTAATAAAAATGTCAAACATTTATATTTGGAAATGAGGTCATGATAATGTTTTTAAAAAATATTTAGTGAGAGATACAAATATAAATATATATATATATATATATATATATACTTGAAAATGGTTTCCTAATCTAAATTTTTCTAGTGTTTTTATAATTACAAGTACAGAATATGTCATACTTCTATAGTGATTAAATATCTGATATTACTAAATGATACATGGTGCTCTCAGAATTTAAGACATTCATGATAGTAATCTGTTCTATAATCAGCAAAAATTATTAAAAAAATTGTTATAAAAACCCAAGCCTCTATTGTAAAAACTTTTTCTGTAGCTTTTTTATAGCTAATTCTTAAAAAATCTTATATCTTTAATATTTAATCTTTTACAGATTCTACAATATTTATATCAATTTGTAAGTTTTATGCACAAATTCAAACTTTAGCAATTGAAATATTTATTTGCACTGCATTGCAAAGGATTTTTCTTTTAATTTATTACATATTTATAATTAATGTTTGTGAAACCATGTTTAAATACATTTACAATGTAAGAGTAAATTGCTTCAGGTTGCTTTTTTTGGCAGTGTGAAATCCATATTAATTAACAGATAGGGACTAGGTGTCACTAGGAAGTTTCTTGCTTGTATTTCAACTACTTTTTATAAGTGTTATAGGGAAATATGTATTCTTTTTTGGCTTGTATAAAATTAAAAGCAGAAGTGCAAAATTGTACTAATGTATTTGATTATGAGAGAAACCATTTATTTTGAACTATCTTTTGTTCAATGAGCTTAGCAACTAGAGGAAGAAAATTTCTATGTTGCCATTGAAATGTTTACAACAAATGTTATTAACCCATCAAATGTTGTTAGCATAAACAATTTGATTTAATTTTGTCTAATATATTACATTACATTATAATATAATTGCTATTATATTTAATACAGGAAAGGAAAATATGCATGTAATATCTTCATCCAGTATTGATAAACCATATGCATAAATTAAGCATAGTTAATCTCAGGAAAGTGCAAGAAAATAATATATGGTGCAAAATCTCTAGGATTTGGGAACAAATTTCTCTGAACTGAACTAAACTAGGTAGTGAAATTTGAACATGAAACTGGATAAAAAATATTTTTCCCAATGGCTATTATTTTGAGAAAACTTACAAACTTGTGCCTGCAACTTATATTTTGGTAATGATGATGATCACTTTCAGAGAGTCAGTGTCTACAAATTGGCTTTTGAATCAAAGGTGTTTTATTACATCAATAACAGTCTTTTTACAAGCTTTCAAAAAGACAATAGAAAGATTGGAAAGATGCCTTTACATTATTAATTTAACTGTTTTCTCTTTCAGTGCATTTAATATATTTACTATTTTTGCAATTAATCTTCATATTGTAGAATCAGTGGGGCAGTTAGTGGAAAACTGCATATTCAGTCATCTGACTCCAGCAAATGGGTATTCCATAGATTTAGAAATAAACCAAATGAACCAACTCCATCTGTGATAGGTATTTAAACATAACTATCATTCATTAGGTTCCAAGAAGAGTTCTGTTCACCAATTCCACACAGCATCACACTGAAGATCCATCACAAGCTAAGTGTTCCCTATTAGAGAACAAATGGTGCTGCCCTATATGTCTCACTTTGTATTATCAATCTCAATAAAGTTTATTATCTCTAGACCTACATATATATGTGTCTAATAAATACCCAGACTATTCACATAAAAAGAAAGACAAATAATATAATCAGCCAAACAATAAATTTTGTTTTAATATAGTCACCACCACCACAGATAACAATTTAAGGGCTAAACAACATTGTTTTGGGTTGTTATGTGGTTGTTTTATTTGTCAAAAGCAATGTTGTTTTAATGTTGAAATTGTATGATTTCATTGGTCAAAACAACATTGCTTCAACAATGTCAAATTAGGTTGCTTTTTGGTTGTTTTTTATGAATAAAACAGCAATATTTTGAGGTTGTAACAACATTGTTTTATGTTGTCACATTATTGTTTTAGCATTACTTTTTTATATGCAAAATAAAATTTTATAGTGCTAAGCTGTTCAAACATTGCTGTTTAAACAAACACAAGCTCAACAAAGGCCAGACCACAATCTTTGAAATAGTGTCAACCACATTCAATTCAAACATTTGTTAAAGATTTAAATGAATGTCTTGTACATAAATGATAACAATGAGCATAAAAATCAGCCAAATTTAACAAAATTTTACAAATCTAAAATTAAGCAAAATTTGGAAATAGTACTTTCTTAAGTTGTGAAAAATGTCTCTGTTCAAACATAACTTATTTTATTTAACATTCAATATCAAGGTGTCCAAATATTCATGAATAAATTATTTTGAAAATTGTGTTCACTGGTATATTATAATTTTTAACAAATTAAAAATTTCAAAAAAGGTTTTGCAAGTCTTTTTTATTATAAAATGATCTAGTAATAAAACTAACAAAATGAGTTTTATTTGCAAGCTTCTGCTCACTGATTATTTATTACTAAAGTTGTTATTTTGATGTTAGTGGTTGCTGCAACAACCAAAAGTATGAAACAACTATAAACAATGTAAAAACAACCAAAATTGTTATCTGGGACATTCAATGATGATTTTACAATGAGTGATAAGTTTATTGAGTTCATGTACATGATGTTCTATTGGAACTGCAAACATGACTTGCAATGAACTTGCTAAGATATCATCTGCATTGGTAAATGATTGGTTTCTAAACTCTTGTTTGAGGATTTTGTTTACCAAATAGTCACATTCCTTTAAGTCTCAGACTGGTTCAGAATTCCTCATTTATCATTTGCTGTATTTCTGTTGCATTCCTGCTCATTGAAGCTGATAGATCTCTGCCAGGGTGTGGATCATTGTCAATTATCTCTCTTATTTCACAAAACCATTTAAACCATTTGAATACTGTGGTGCTGCTGGATGGATTTGCTGATAGATAGTTGTAGCATTTAATCCTCAATGGAATTCAATAAAAATGTAAGCACAAATGTTTTCATTTGATAATTCCATTTTTACTGCTATTTGTTGTGCTACAAAAAATTACATATATAAATAATAAAAAATATAAGTTACCATGCATTGATGCAGGGCAACAGTCATGATTTAACTACAGTGTAATGTTTTATGTTCATTTGTATGAACAAAGTAAAAAAAACAAGTGTTTTATTCACTAACTGTATACCTATATGTAACCTAATTGATGACAATTTAGGATGTCAGAAGAGGTCGCTAATAGTGACTCCCTGTTTTTTCATGATTCTCAAATTGTTGCCAGCATCTATCTAATGGAGTCATTTCATGAAATTTTAATTTTACTAATTTTTCAAAATTTACAATTATAAGACCTATAGAAGTTATTTAAAGTGTGTACTGGCTGTTTAAATTTTATATTTTTTGAGATATATAAGTTTCAATTTTCATCCCATTCCTTTTTTTCATTGGATTGACGTCTTTCTGTTTGTAAAAATTTTTAAGGATAGCATTTTATATTTGTATATAGATATTTTAAGCAAGGAGATAATTACATCAAGATGGTAGCATATAAAATTTTTTTAACAAAAGGCAGTGAATATTGAAGTATTTTGTATACAACAACTTACAATTAATGCATTATCTATTTCAGGGTGCTGAATCCATTTGCTTACAATTCCACTTTGCTAGTTGCAGCTCAGTAAGTTGGTCTCACAGCTTTTAAATTCTACTAATACATTTTTTTAAATATTTTTAGAAACAATTAAAGATAATTTATCAATAATTAAGAACAACAAACAAAAGCAATAATAATCATACAGTTATATTTATCTAATCAAAATTAAAGTACAAAAATATAGAAACATTTAATGGAATTTTCAACATCCTTTTTGCTTCAATATTAGATCAAACAGATGAAGTGTGAACTCCCAGCTGCATACTTAGATTTCCATTGGTTAGCCTCAACCTATAACAACTCTTTGCAATGTTCATTTTCAAAATGAACTGTTCATATAGGGAGGTGCTGCTGAAAACAGATAACCATTTGAGAGCATGAGCTCTCAGGTTTTGAAACTGTTCTTTTGATAATCATACACAATAAAATTCAAAGAATGGCTTTCTTAGATACATAACTTTAGTGTCATCATTCTGTAGTTTCATGAGTTCAAGTTGGAGCTCAGAGGGTGAAGAAGCAGGTGTAGCATTAAAGAGGATAGAAAAACATCAAACTCAAGTTGTTTGCTTTTTTGGAATCTAGCATTAAAACTTTCCAAAACACTTGAAAAGACTGCTAAAATAGTCTAAAAGTGCATCCACTCATAAATTTTCATACATAAATGAGCTACTAGTAGTAAAGGAAACATATAATTTGGCTGGTCTTTAGAATATTACAATGAAATTATTAAAAGTGTGAGAGGGTTTTCTTAATTTAGCTGTTGCTATTTTCACTATATATTTTCCTTTATATTAATCACAATAATCACAGAGTACTGAATGCCTAGAAAAGGTTATTAATAAATGAACTATTGTCAAATCATTTGTGGGCCACATTGTCTTGAGGACAGCAGGTTCGTCACCTTTGATCTATGTGAATGTTCCACAATTTCTATCATACAGAAATTCAATTTCTATTGAAGAGATAAAGTGATTTATTTGATATTAACATAAGGCTTTATTTAAACTTTTGATATTAATATTCTTTATATCACAAATGTAAAAAATTTCGATTTTTCTAGATGTTATTTAGATTTACAGTATGCATTTTATGGAAGAAGTGTCCCGTAAATAATTAATTTGAAGGGTAGGAAAAAAGGGTGCCATTTATCACACCAAAATTAAATTTCAGCGAAAAAATTCAAAACGCATTGGAGCTCACGCAATCAATTTCCCGAAAAGGTTTCGAATTTCTTAGACTTTTATGTGTTCTGACTAAAATTTATAAATGCTTGCTTTTCTACTAGGTTCTGATTAAGATTAGGGTTAGTTGTGAATTCCTAACGAAGCCATCACCCCCTATATAGACGAATTTAAATATTTCTGACACTTCATATCCTTTTTTTATTATGTAATCATTTAAAGTGTGTGTCCATTTTCATTGTAATAGTATTTTTCGGTGAGATTTGTTTTCGGTGAAATTTCCTGGGGCTAAAAAAACTAATAATCAATTTTACGAACCAATCAAAATTTTGGACAATGCTATTACCACCTTAGTAAATAGTTAACATAAAAATAAGTGGTTAATTTTCTAAATGTTTTTCACTTATACAATTGATCTGATTTTATTGTTGCAATAATATAAAAGTATTAATTTATCGGGCATATACAAACTATGCAAATTTTACTAAACCCTAAACTTTCACGCGTAATGTCATTTTATAACGAGATTTTAATTGAGATACTATTATAGCAAACAATCTATTTGCGCCAAACCTATTTTGGTAGTTGATGATTAAACTGTACATATATTTCACAATCGGCAAAAGTGAATATTGTGAAAAAACAACGCGTTTGACATGTGTTATTTTTTTTGCTATTTATATTTTTGAATGGAATAAAGATATAAAAATCGGCGTTATTGCAGATTAGGGGACCCTGATACATAAACATATTGTTTCTACGCAACACTGTATATGACGTTATCTAGAACGTAAACTTAAAATCTAAATTTTACAATATTTTATAGTCCTAAACCCTAACCCAAGTCACAACTTGACGTTTCTTAAACCTAAACCCTTAACAATGAATTTTTAACATTTGAAGACGTAAACCCTCAGAATTTTATTTGACGTCACTTCGGCTTTTAGAAATCAGAGTTCCCTGATCTGCAATAACGCCTAAAAATCCGCACGTGCCTCTCAAATTTATCAAAAAAGAAGCTAAAATATGCATCAGGTAGAGTATCATCATAAACCACATTAATTGAATTTTGCTTACAATAGCATAAAGAATATGCTTTGAATTCTATCTAAAGATAAACTACTGCAACTCAACTAGTAGCCGTCAGTGGTAGTATTTCTTCCTACTCCACTATACTGTTGTATACAGGGGTTGGAAAAATTGAATTGCAATTAATTGCTACCTACCAATCAATTAATTGAAATTGGAAAGCAAAGCAATCAATTTCCCAATTAATTGCTCAATTCATTGCAATTATGTAATCTAGAATTAAATTAAAAAGTTACAGTAGAGAAACAAAACTAACAGAAAAAAACTGTTATACGCAAATCTATAACACAAATCTATAAATTGACATGGGACATGTTTTTTTATGAATCAAATTAATTAACAATTGCATAGCGATTTAACATAAATTAGAACAATTTTCCTAATCAAAGTTAACTACTAAATTGATAATATTTTTAGTCGAAATTATTGTGATGTGTTTAATAAAATCTTGATTTTTTGCACTTTGTTTAGTACTAAATAATTAAATATATTCTATGTGAGTAAAATTGTTATGCTTCTAATTGGAATAGAGAATAAGTAAATGTGAAAAATAGCGATCTCAGTTATGTTTATTTAGAATTGACGTGTTTCGAATTGAAACAAAAACAAATCCAAAAGCAACCTAATCCTTTCAAGTAGAATAATTAACAATGTCTAACCCATAGGACGAATGTTAATTTAAAAATTGATTTGAAAATAGACAGAGTATAAGCTCTGCGATCAATATTTAACAGTAGCATGACTGATGATTTAGAATCAAAGTTCATAGAGGCAGTGAAGCAACGGCCTTTTTTATGAGATGTCTCGATTCCTGTTATAAGAACAGGGATCTAAAGAAGAAAACCTTTTCAGAAATTGCAACAGATTTAGGCACTAAATGTGAGTCCTAAAATTATTTGTTTGCGATATTCTGTGTTAAGTGATTGAAATCTTTAAATTTTGCGATTTGGGATTATGGATTATATGCATAAGAACAGTTTTAATGANTTACTCACATAGAATATATGTATTATTTAGTATTAAACAAAGTGCAAAAAATCAAGATTTCATAAAACACATCACAATAATTTCGGCTAAAATTATGATCAATTTAGTTGTTAATTTTGATTAGTAACATTGACTAATGTGTGTTAAATCGCGGTACAATTGTTAATTAATTTCATTCTAAAACATGCATGTCTCATGTTTTGGGTGTTTACACGGTGACATTTGCTCATTAAAAACACAAGACATGCATGTCTAATGTCACGTGTAAACGGGGTATAACTGTGTGAATATTCATTTCTTCAAACCGCATCAAAGTTGTTATAGATAAAGATGACACAGCACCAATATAAATTGTTTTATTAATTGCAATTAATTGGGGAATTAATTGTACTCTTCCAATCAATTGCCCAATTTTTTCTTTTGCGTCCAATCAATTAATTGGCCCAATTATATTGCAATTAATTGAAAACCAATTAATTTTTTTCAAGCCCTGGTTGTATAATTTTGTTAGTAGCATTGATTACTAAATTTATTTCTATTTCAATGCCTTATGATAATTGTGCCAAATTCTTTAAAGCCAGCCCGTAAATCCGAATAAGAACTTAATCACGAAATATTTGAATCGCTGTGGATAGAAATAAAATCAATAGAGAACTGTTTTCAAAAAGATTTGATAAGCGTAACTTATAATCCAAATAAAATTTATCTAATCGAATATTTAAATTATAAAATATACGAAATATCTGAAATATGTAACAATCATAACTCTCTAAATATTCGATGACTTTAATATTAATTACTTTACCTCTTATGATCGAAATTCTATAAATGAATTGTCTGTTACTTGTAATCTTCATTGTGTAAATACGGTTTGTCCAACTCGCATGAACAATTTAATTGATTACTTTTTGTACTAATTCTGAAGTTTCTTTCAAANATTGATATTCCATAATTTGAATGGCAAAATGCAACAATCTTACTCACATAGAATATATGTATTATTTAGTATTAAACAAAGTGCAAAAAATCAAGATTTCATAAAACACATCACAATAATTTCGGCTAAAAATATGATCAATTTAGTTGTTAAATTTTTTTAGCAAAGTTGTTCTATTTTGTGTTAATCGCTGTACAATTGTTAATTAATTTCATTCGAAAACATGCATGTCTCATGTTTTGGGTGTTTACACGGTGATACGAGACATAAGACACGCGAGAAAATCAAAATCTTTTTGATATTCGAATATTTTGGGTGTTTAGACGTGACATTTGCTCATTAAAAACACAAGACATGCATGTCTAATGTCACGTGTAAACGGGGTATAACTGTGTGAATATTCATTTCTTCAAACCGCATCAACGTTGTTATAGATGAAGATGACAGCACCAATATAAATTGTTTTATTAATTGCAATTAATTGGGGAATTAATTGTACTCTTCCAATCAATTGCCCAATTTTTTCTTTTGCGTCCAATCAATTAATTGGCCCAATTATATTGCAATTAATTGGAAACCAATTAATTTTTTTCAAGCCCTGGTTGTATAATTTTGTTAGTAGCATTGATTACTAAATTTATTTCTATTTCAATGCCTTATGATAATTGTGCCAAATTCTTTAAAGCCAGCCCGTAAATCCGAATAAGAACTTAATCACGAAATATTTGAATCGCTGTGGATAGAAATAAAATCAATAGAGAACTGTTTTCAAAAAGATTTGATAAGCGTAACTTATAATCCAAATAAAATTTATCTAATCGAATATTTAAATTATAAAATATACGAAATATCTGAAATATGTAACAATCATAACTCTCTAAATATTCGATGACTTTAATATTAATTACTTTACCTCTTATGATCGAAATTCTATAAATGAATTGTCTGTTACTTGTAATCTTCATTGTGTAAATACGGTTTGTCCAACTCGCATGAACAATTTAATTGATTACTTTTTGTACTAATTCTGAAGTTTCTTTCAAATCTTTAATGTTTGAATCATTTAGCGATCATGCACTGTGTACATATACATATATTAGTAACAAACTACTAAGAGTAAGCAATTTAAAATCATAAATGCAAGAGACTATTTATTTTACTCAGATGAAAAAGTGGAAAAGGCCCTAAAAAACCCCATTTAACTATATTTACATATTAAATCTGGACCGCAAATGATTAATTACATTGCATTAACACTGTTGCACCAATTAAGAAGCGGCGGGTTAAGATTAAAGCAATTAAATTTCCTTTTTCAAACACCGATGATAATCAACTCCATGAACTAGTATCAATTAAACGAGAATTATTTGATCTTGCGAAATTTGAGCCGAGAAAAACTAATTGGACGAATTACGAAATTCAAAGAAAGTAATTAAACAATTAAGAACAAAAAATTAACCAAAGCTCGGCAAAAAATTCTTTAATCAATTAAATTCTACTCGAGAAAATGGCGATACGTCCATAAATTTATTGGAAAATCTAAAGGTCTTTCATCCGAAATAAATGACTGCAGGCATTAGATATCATTATCACTTACGCAATGTAATATCAAGCAATGATCATAATGCCACGGTTAGACTAGGTGATTGGTCACAAAAGCAATTACAAAATTACATCACCAGTTAGTGGTTAGACTGCATCGCAATTATAACTGTTGTTGTGATGAAAACAGCTTACCAATCACATTAGAGTGGTTACACTAGGTGATTTGTGAGGTATGCGCAATGTTTTTGTAAAGAAATAATGACTAAAATTTCTGACTGTAGTAAAATTAATCTTTAAAATTATGATAAATGTACAATTATTGGTGAACTTGAAATAGTGTTATCTGTAAAGCATGTTTTAACAAACTTCAGCTCTTAGACATTATAATGCCTTTATCAGTTATTAGTAGGGATGGAATTCGGATAGTGCAAAGCCCTACGCAGGATTTTCTGACTCAATGCAGGGCGAAGCCCACCAAAAATTTTTAAAATAGAAAAAAACACCCTAAAAAAGCATTTCACGATCCTAGATTTTAAAATTTTCAATTTTTTTAAGGACAATTTTTTGATTTATCCAGTTAAAATCAAATTTGAAAACCTGACTGGAGATATTCCACCATGCCCCCCCCTGCATAAGGCACTGGGATAGTGAATTGAATATACCGGACCGGATAATTATATAATAATGCAAGGTAAATATATTTTTAAAATAAAAAACAGTCGATATAAATATAATACATATCATAATAATATAATTTGATAAACTTCAGATTGGCACAACGCTTATTGAAGCCTTTTAAAAGGCTACTCAAATCATCACTTAGTAATTGTTACAGGATAGTCACAAATAAAGTGTGGTTAGACTACGCGCTCTGCACACCAATCACAAATGAAATCGAACACGCTAGATTTCTTCGTGATCGTCACATCGCTAAATATCTCGGGTGGTTAGACGTGCAACGCTTTCAAAAGTGAAAGATCGCTTTTAACCAATCACCTAGCCTAACCGTCGCCTAAACAACTAATACATGCTTTCTGTTTGTCTCATTTTCAATACTGTTCCTTTCATTTAACTAACCTAAATTCGAAACACCGTATGCTTGTATCAAAGACATTTAATTGGCGTATAAAATCTCTAAACTTTGCACAAAAGCATGACGAAGCATCAGTATATCGTAATAATGTAACATCAGTAGGTAGTTGTTGTTATTTATCGGTCAGCTCACGCGCTTTTCGTGCTTACTAGTGACTAGTTGTTTTCATGTTTGTACATATTTTAAATACGCATTGTATATAAGACACACCAAAGCATCTGTAAAGAGAGAAATAAGTTCAGTTAAATTGTGTTCTCTTTTTACTTAGTTGGAATCACTATTGCTCTAGTCAATGTTTCACCTAAGCGACCTTCTGCTTTGACATTCAGTCCTATGGCATAGTTCTCTCTAGATTCAACCCAGTGATTCTACATGGGGACTCTGACGTGATTCTAACCGGGTGTATAGTCATGAAGAATTTCCTTGTGATCCGCTGTCCAATTCATCTGCAAGGAAAGTCAATGCTGCCTCGTCCTAAAATAAACCCAGCCAAAATGAGTTAGCCACGCCTACTCCTAGTAATGCATGTTTGAACGAAGAGTGGTCGAATTGATACATTTGGGCCAGATCCTCATCAATTGGGTACACAACAAAAAATCGCGGATTCTGGCCTGTGGCGGTGTGTATAAATATGGCCGACAATCAATTTCTTTTCTTGATAATTACAAAAAATTTAGAAAAAAATACAATCAGAGACACAAACATGCTAAACACATTTACTGATTTTTTACACTGAGCTCACCACATACATAGACACACATACGCAAATGTATTATTATCATATATTTCATATTTAGTTTGTAGATTAATTGTAACTTTTTGGCATATATTGCTTTGACTCTTATTATTATTATTATTACTAACGCAAAAAATCGCCCAATGTGAAAGTACGCACGTGTTATGCTCAATGCCGGCCTAATCAGTACGTTCAATTCCGATCCCTACACGTTCCGCTCAAAGTTACACAATATCATCGCAGAAGTCAGGGAGAAATGCACATCACAGAAGCTTGGTTAGACAATGATATCAATGCAAATTTGTTTAATACAGACCTCGAAAATTTTAATGGTTTTGTTAAAAATCGGAATAGTAGAGGTGGTGGTCTAATTCTAATTGTACCAAAGGTTTTAAATCCAATACGTAAAAAAAGTATTTGAATCTGATCATTCTGTTTTTTGAATAATTATGGATCGAAATTAGATCACCTACAAATTTTTCGGAATTGATTAATGTTACTTATAATCCAAATAAGAACTTTCTTGTAGAGTATATAAAATTTGAATTCAATGAAATTTCAGATATTCATAGCAATAACTATTCACTAAACATATTAGGTGACTAACATTAATTATTTCAATTTTGATGAAAAGAATTCATTGAGAGAATTATGCGCTGTTTATAATAATCAACACTAAAACTCCCTCGCGAAAAACGATATCAATTGATTATTTTTGTCCGATTTGGAAACTATATATAAGACATATCCTTGCATCCTTCAGTGATCACGCACTCTGTATTTATATTAGTACGATTCAAGTTAAACTTTCTAAATTTAAAACGATTTATTCTAGGAATTTCAAAAACTATTCAAATGAGATCATTGAAAATGTACTTAAAAATCTTCCATTCGACTATATTTTTTTTTAAATTTTGGTTCCCACGTGTTAAATTACATTGCGGCAAACATAAATCAAGTACTAAACAAAATAGCACCGCTAAAACCCCGCCACGTACTCAACAAATCAGAACGATTTAATTTAACCGCGACTGATAATCAGGTAATTAAGAATGCCATAAACATAAAGCAGAAACTATTTGAACTGGCTAAATCTAATTTTGAAATTCAATTAATTTACTTATGAGTTTTTAGAAACCCGAAAGCAACATGTATTAATGAATAGTATGAAATCTGAATAAGTTACAGTACTAGGACCAATTTCATTTGCAATATATGTAAATGACATTATGAAATAGGTGGAACATAGTAAAACATCAATTTGCTGATGATACTTACCTCATAAATACTGACAATGATGCATTTAAGGCCACCAACAATTTACAGCTGAGAACACCACGTACATAGACACATACAAAGTTATATATTATATATTTAGTTTGTAATTTAATTGTATTTTTAGAAAATATATTGCTTTGACTTATTATTATTATAATGGCGCCCTCTCCATAGTATTCAGCGCTCTTTGCATTATTTGGCTTCAGTTTTTATTCGATTTCAATGAAACTTCGTGTGTAGCTTCGTTAGGCAATGCTTCAACCATGTCTTAGTTTGAGCAAGATTGAGGCATTAGTTTAGGAGAAATGGGCTTCCAAATTTTGGCAAAATTAACCATTGTAAGGGCGCTGAATACAAACTAAATATAACTATTATGGCGCTAAATATAACTAAGGGTCTATTATAAGGACGCTTAATATTTTATTGTAATTTCTTATTTAATATTAGTACATCTTACTGTTAAATGATAAACTAGATGATGGCATACAACAATCTACACATTTGAACAATTTTTACCACACTTAGATTGGTTCTTGAAGTAATATTTTTCCCCATCCGGTCTTAGCAAAATCAGCTCTTGTGTTCATTTAAAGTAACTTGAAAAGGGCTTTTTCTAGATGTAAAATGAAGTTTAGAAGAGAATAAAAGTAGTCTGAAGTTCATCTGAGCATTATTTGCAGCACAATTAGCATTTTCGCAATGTCATAGCCCTAATAAAATTTTTTTAAGGGAATGAGCCTTAATAAAACGTTGATTGTGCAGTTAATAATACTCAGATCGACTTCGGACCACTTTTATTCTCTTCTAAATTACACTTTACATCTAGAACAAACTTTTGGATTTGTTTAAAGCAATGACTAGTTCAAAATTGTTTGATTAATTAACGTCCTACATTATTCTGCCCCTGCAATGTTTCATGTTAGGATTTCTTAAAAAATATTGGAGTAGATCTCTTCTAAAAACAATGGAAAGCATTATCTAGATATAAAATATTGTGTAGAAGCGAATAAACCTAGTTTGAAGCCAATCCGAACATTATTCATTAAGCAATCTAAGTTTTCGCATGTGCGTGCCCCCAAAAAAGTTTTTTTGTTAAGCAATACTCAAGATATGAGTGTATTAAAAAAATTTGATATGGATGTAACTTTCTGCTTAATCTATTTCATATATACCAAAAAAATCATTCGTTTTTAAAAAATTTTTGCTTAATAGTACTAATAGTATTGAGCACCATTATAATAGTCAGGTAAAAATATTAAGCGCCATTATAATAGTTCACGAAATTGTATTCAGTGCCACAATATGTGACGTTCGTGTATTCAGCGTCATTATAACAATAATAATTATTATTATTATTTTAAACAGAAATTTTGAAAATATTTGTAAATTCAAATTTAATGTCGAAGAAAATGGAAACTTTTCATCTCAATAACCTGATATACGAAGTGAACAGTTTTATTTCAACTTAATTTCCTATCATGATCTTAGAAATGTAGTAAATATAGTAGATACTAATAAATCTTTTGGATCCAGCAATCTACCGTATTGTATAATTAAAAAATATTTTTATATTTTTGGTGAATACCTACTTGTAGCAGTTTTAAAGCAATTTGATATTACGCCGTTATACAAAAAAGGAAAACTACTAGATCCATTGAACTACCGACCAATTAGCATAACAAACCCTTTCTCAAAAATATTTGAAAAACTTCTAACTGCACAAATTACAAGTTTATTAATAAACAATAAAATTTGATCAATTAGTATTTCGACCTAAATTCAGTACACCTGACGCAATTTTATCAATCACAGAAAAGATTAAAATAAATTCGAATCAAAATTTGTTCACAGCGGTGGCCTTACTTGATTTAAGTAAAGCATTTAATTCAATGAATTTCGATATTTTAATACAAAAATTATGGCGACAAGGTTTTAGTTTCAATGCAGTAAATTTTATGATGAGTTTCTTAAGCAATCGCAAACAACGAGTTAAAATCGATCATATTTTTTCAGAGTATGCTACTACAAATCTTGGTGTGCCCCAAGGAACTGTATTAGGACCAAGGAGTACATAATAACAGGACATGACATCGAAAATATTATTTAAAAGTTAAGGGCTATCTTGATAAGTTAATAATTTTGTTGCAAAATCGAGTAATATGACAGATGTTGTTTACGTTTTTATTCCCATCTATTTCGTAATAATAATTACATGTCTTGAAAAACATGGTGCTTTATGATTGTGAGAAATTATTTGATTGATGTAGGATAGACCATTCCCATTGGATGAAATACAAATGCTGTTGATGTTGTTTACCCAACAAATTAATCACTAAACTACTCATTATTAGTTTACCAATTTATAATAGGGAAGAAATGTTCTGTTGGTGGATGCAAAACCGGATATGATACTATCAGAAATAAGTCAATTGTAAAGTTAAACGAAAGAATTTCAATTTTTAGTTTTCCAAAAGACCCTGAAGAATGTCGTAGATGGCTAAATGCGCTTCCAAATATCATTGATTGCAAAAACTTAACAATCAACATGGGCGTTTGCCGAAAGCACTGGCCTGACAATGCAATTTTTAAAAGAAGCGGAGGAAGATATCCTGTTTCTGCAAACCCTCCTGTTTTTCTCAATGTGTCACCTTCCATTATTCCTACTCCAGCTGCAAATGTTCGCAGTACTGCCAAATCTTCAAGTGCGTCAAGAAATTCACAGCCAGATGAGATGAAGACTTTTTTGGATTTAGACGTTATGAAAGCCAGAGTTTGAAGAAGAATTAAAAAAACGTGTTCCTGATAACATGTTTCTTTCTGTTTCTCAAAGTGATAAATTTTTTGTGATAACAAGCATCCATCATGATGGTCCTATATTTGACTGGATAATTTTTCTCAAACGAAATACAGTAAAACCGTTATAAAATCTTCATTCAAGTAATGCACCAAATTTTCTGTTTATTTACAGAATCTATACATGCATGTCACACGAAAACTAGATTTTAACGTATTTAACCGAAACAATCGAGCAAAATGTCATTTATATTTGTAAGGATTTTATTGTACTTTGCAGACGTCTTCACAGTCAGAAGAAATGTCTTTCAATTATGAATCTTTTTCCAAATTGACCAGTGTCAAACAGCCCGCTATTGGATCTATAAAATGTTGGAGTCAACTTGCCGAACTTATACATTACATTTCGTCTGACTTATGTATTACAAATATCAGTGAAGATGTGCATAATATGTCATGCTTCCTATCAAGCAACATTCACCTCTTGAATAAACAACAAAATGATCGTATATATAGCATGGATGATTTTTTGACTGCTTTTACGTAATATTCTGTCTCAAGATCATTGTATGCTAAACTTCGACAAAAGCTTGTGTTACCATCAGTGCGTACCTTAGTTGGGCAACTATATATGTTGTGTGAAATAATTGCGTGATTATTGCTCTATTCATATATGCATATAAATCGCGTAAGTATAACCTATTAGTGTATGATTTTGCTCTTGCATCGGAGTATAATTATATGCAGGCAATTTATAATTGCCCCACTTAGGTGCGCACCTTGCAACGAATAACGTTGGCTTACAAATCTTCAGAAGACAACGAGTTTTTTATTTCATTTTTTTCTAAATTACCACCGCGATCAAAAAACTGTTGGTTAATTATTGATGAAAGAAATGTTCTGTTGGTGGATGCAAAACCGGATATGATACTATCAGAAATAAGTCAATTGTAAAGTTAAACGAAAGAATTTCAATTTTTAGTTTTCCAAAAGACCCTGAAGAATGTCGTAGATGGCTAAATGCGCTTCCAAATATCATTGATTGCAAAAACTTAACAATCAACATGGGCGTTTGCCGAAAGCACTGGCCTGACAATGCAATTTTTAAAAGAAGCGGAGGAAGATATCCTGTTTCTGCAAACCCTCCTGTTTTTCTCAATGTGTCACCTTCCATTATTCCTACTCCAGCTGCAAATGTTCGCAGTACTGCCAAATCTTCAAGTGCGTCAAGAAATTCACAGCCAGATGAGATGAAGACTTTTTTGGATTTAGACGTTATGAAAGCCANATTTTTTTCTAAATTACCACCGCGATCAAAAAACTGTTGGTTAATTATTGATGAAATTTATATTAAGCCGTCATTGGTGTACAGAGGAGGCAGCATCTTTGGTCAAGCTTTGGACGATGGTAAGAAATTAGCTCACACAATACTCGCGATAATGAGCAAGCCTTTCTTTTCCAAAACTAAATTTATTGCTAAACTACTCCCTGTTAATGCTTTAACTTCGGACTTTCAATTTAATCACGTTAAGTCTTTGATATTAGCTCTTCAGTCTGTTGGTGTTGCTGTTCTAGGTATTACAACAGATAATAACCGCATAAACAGATCATTTTTCAAAAAATTCGCAACTAGAAAAGATGAAGCTACACCTTGGATTTCATACTATTTCACAGATCAACCAAAGTTTTTAATGGTTGAACCAGTACATATATTGAAATCTTTACGAAACAATTGGTTTTCTGAAACAACTCAGCAGCTTGATTTTTTTAAAGAGGATTCTGTTCTGATAACAGCTAAGTGGAGTAGTTTACGGACATTACATAAATATGAGCAGGGAGCTTTGCTAAAGTATTCAAAACTGACGTTTTCTGCTATTTGTCCATCAAATCTTGATAAACAGAAAGTTGGTTTAGCGCTTAGTCTTCTCAGAAAAGACTTTCACAACATTGAGTTCATATGAACATGGCGATTAAGCTTCAAAAACACCTCAGAATTTATTCAAGTCATTGTCAAATGGTGGAAGATTATGAATGTCAAGACTTTAAATGAAGCAAATAATTTACGTGATCCATTAAGAAAGGCCATATCAGATGTTACAGATGAAAGATTTGATTTTCTTTCTTATATAATAAGATTAGCATCATTCATGAAGCCATCTGGTTCAGCTCGAATTCGCTCACTGACAAATGAAACTAGATAAGCATTAATGTGGACGACGTCCTGTTTCATTGATTTATGTAACTACTTCTTAACAACCAACAATTCATGTCGTCGTAATTTCATTTTCGACAGTCTTCGGGTGGCAACTATTACATTACAACCGCAGATGTAATGTTTACTCATACCATAGATAGAGCAAAACTGCTTTTGGAGTTAGGGGAACATTTTAGTTGGTCTGACAGTGTTCATTCTTGCCATTTATGTACTCTTCAATTTCTTGAAGATGATGTTAATATATTAGATAATTTAATGAGCTACATCAGTGAAATTAGCTCAGATGAAAAGAGTTGTCTCTATTACATTTGTGGATATGTTGCTTCAATAGAAATACTGCTTTTGTCGCATGAACATCCGTCTGAACCCGGTGCCTTTTTTACTAATTTAAACCGAGGAAGATTACACCATCCGTCACATGATTTTGTGGAATACGTGTTTTGTTGCTACTCTTACTTTACCAAATCTAAAACGTAATATTGCCGAAATCGTTTATATAATTGTCTTCAAGAAATTGGTGATGTTGTTCAATTTAGGTCTACACTAAAATCTGTACTTATGAAATTGGTTAATATTTTTCTTAAAGGACTATCGGTCTAGGCACAGCAAAGTAATGCTAGAAAGTTAACCAAATTTACAAAATCAATTTAAATTTTGTAAAATGAATATAATCCTTGCTTTTTAATCATGGCGTAATTTACCTGTTATCTTACCTGTAACATTTGATTTTTATTTATAAAATAATGATTTCGCATTACAATACTGATTTAGCTATTAGATATATAGTGATTTTGTAATTTTAAATACACCTAAATGCTATTAATTTCATTGTGTATGAAAAATATCATTTTGGAATGAAAATACAAAATATTGAGCCAGCCCTCAAGTTTTAAGTGAGATTTTCGGTGTCATGTCCTGTTGTTATGTACTCCTTGATTAGGACCCATTCTATTTGCATTATAAGTAAATGATATTTCAAATCCTTGACAAATGGAACTATTTACCAATACGCAGATGATACTTGTATATTACGAACAGCAAAAAATCCCTTTGAAGCAACTAAACATTTAACTAAAGATATTGAAAACTTCGTAACATATTTCAATCGTAATAAACTAAAAATCAATTCTGACAAAACTCAATTTATCATCTTTTCATCTAAACAACAACAAAAGCTTACTAAAAATTTTAAAATTAATGTTTGTGATAACGAAATTAATCAAAGTAAATGTGTAAACTATCTAGGTGTATTAATAGACAATGACTTAAAATTCGATAATTTCTTCTCCCACAAATTAAGAAAGATGATATGTGGAATAAAATATTTGTACCATTTGCGCCATTTAGGAAAATCGTCGCTTGTAGAACCAATTCATTCATTTGTCTTAAGTCAATTTAATTACTGTGCATTTCTTTTTCAAAATCTCACATAGCAAAAATGTTTAACTGGACATTTAGAACACTTAATTATATTGAAAAACATAACGCAAGATCAAGATATGATATTTTGGCCCCGAATTACTTTATTCAGTATCAATCTTTATGTATGATTCACAAATTTATTCATGAATTAGTAATTGCATCAAAATCAATAAAAGAAGTAAAACACTTTTAGCATCAATAATCGTCAAGATTCATTTTCTTTTAATTATTCAATCTTATGGAATGATTTAAGCATTGATATAATATGTGAGAAAACTATAAACACTTCAAGAAAAAAACAACAATTTTATTAAATAAGCAAACCTTATTGGGCATAGATAATAAGCTCAACGCATGGTCGAATTACTTTTTACACTGTGCTTTAATTAATATTGCATATTTAAATAGTTTTGTAAGTATTTTTGTCATGTGTTAATTTTTAGTTTTTATATATGTGCATTTATGCAATAAATTTGCTTTGACTCTTATTTATTTAAGGTTGATTAGTCGAATTTTTGTTCATTTAATTTTACTAATATACAGCAAAAATATACTGTTTGTATTGTTTCACACTGTTTTGTAAATTTAGTTTTGATAACATTATTTTTCAAAACAATAGAACTATTTTAATTTGTATTTTAGAATGGCCTATAGCGTTGCTAGTACAGTTGAATTATCTATATCATGCTCGTAAGTTTATCAGATACAAACAATGTCTGTTCTGAAAATAATTAGGTTTTCTCCCCAACGTTGTTTAGCACTAGAAAGCCCAAGAGGTCAAATTTGACCATTGTGTATATCTTAAATGCATTTGTAAGAGATAACTAAATATTTAGTTGTCTTTGATTTGTAATACCTTATGTAATAAGAATTTAGGTATTAACTAGCTTATTTTGTTTTTCCGATCTTTCCTTTCATTTGTTTTGTTTTCATTAGCTTTACTTGAACGGGTCAATTTTGACAACTGCATGAATTTAAGATGTATCATCGACATGCCTTCTGCTGTTAATGCGCACACCGTATATTGGCAAGTGCAAGTGTCTATGATTCATTTTAGGGGATTTATTCTATGTGGTTAATGCAATATTTACATCATTAAAGACAATGCTATAGATCTTTTGCGAACCAATATTTTCAGAATTCTCAGCAAGCTTGGCCAAATTTTTTCTTAGGCGTCTTCTGACACACTTTCCATGATATTGACTGCTATCAACCGCGCAAGTTTGTTGGTGGCACAAGTTCTTTAAAAAGTCATCGTGGAGGAAAGCTTTTATATTATATATGAAATCGTTCAAAATACTGGTGGCTCATCAGATTTGTACCCACTATTCATGGATTTTGTTCATTCATACACATGTGATAAATAGGCTGTCCAGAATTTTTTGGCAAAAATCAAATGTCTATAATTCATAAAATATCACCTTTTGTGAACATTTTCGAGCTCCTACTCCTTCTTGAATGAGAGGGATTTACTTTTCTTATTTCATTGTTTTGGTTGCAAGTGACTGACTAATTTTTTTTGTTTAAAACACAGACAATGTTTTTTAAGAGCATAAAGAACTTTTGATAAGAAAAAGTATTTATCTTCAACTGATTTTTTTTCTATCATAAGAAATTTACAGTTCAGAAAATTAACACGCTGATCAATAAAATCTATATGTCAAACACATCTCCATCTTCTTGAAGACACAAATGGCATCTTTTGATGATTGACTCGATAGCGGACCTGTAGAAGTCTTGTGGAATTTCTCTTACAGCAGTCGTGATGGAATCTTTGAGATCCTGCAAATCACCAAAGTTTCGACCTTGTATTTTTCCCGAAAAACCCCCACAAAGCAAAATCGACCGGTGAAAGATCAGGTGAATACGCAGGCCATACAAATTCACCACCTCGCGAAATCACACGTCCAGGAAACTTCGAGTTAAGAAGCTGGAGAGTCTGATGCGCAGTATGTGGCTTTGCTTTGCTCCGTCTTGCTGGAAAACTGTTGATGAAAACTTCCGTTTTGCTTTCAGCTGAGGAATCACGTAATCACTTAGCATTTCACAATATGAGTCAGAAGTAACCGACGTCTCAAAAAATATAGACCAATAACAAAAATCATCGTGAAACCAACCCATACCATTTGCTTTTGAGGAAAATCTGTCTGTTTGAAAACGGCTGGCATTGGCTTGTCTTCACTCCAAATTCTGCAATTTTGCTTATTCAGAATAGGATTCATGTCGAACATTGATTCATCCGTGAACAAAACTTTCTCGAGAAAGTCGTCGTCTGAAGTCACTTCTTCGATTAGCCTTGCGCAGAATATTCGGCGTTCTTCCATAGCGTGATCACTCAACAGACGGTATTGCTGCGTCTTGAATGGTTTCAAGTTTAGATCATTTCTCAAAATATCATGGGCATTCGATTTTGAAGCAGAGTGTTCCAGACTTGCTGCAATTGATCGACAGCTACTTCTTGGATTTGAAACAACAATGTCTTTCGCTCGTTCGATGTCTTCGGAGCTTCGTCTTTTTGAAGATGTTCGCATGATGTTAACATTTCCTGTTTCCAAGAAGTTCTCAATCATTCTTTTAACTGAGTTGTACTTCGGAGCATTTCCTTTCTTCTTAATGCTGCGACATGTGCACAATGCTCTAATAGCATCTGTGACACATTCACTATTCATGAAATAGAATTTGACCAGATCAACTTTATCTGCAGTAGTCTCCATCATCAAATGCAGCAATGGGCAGTGACAAGATTGACAAATTCTCGTGATCACGATTCGTTCATTGATTGGTTCGTTCACTTGGTGACTCAAGGCACATGGCTTTTGCTAATGCAACAAATAATTCTCTTCACTGTTATTTACTATGTTCAATGATTTCTGTCTTGTGAACAGAAAAGATATCAATGCTGGAATGTAAACATTCAATATTGCTATCAGTGTAATATATGATCTGTGTTTTAAACAAAAAAAATTAGTCATAGTCACTTGCAACCAAAACAATGAAATAAGAAAAGTAAATCCCCCTTATTCAAGAAGCAGGAGGAATTCGAAAATGTTCACAAAAGGTGATATTTTATGAATTATGGACATTTTATTTTTGCCATAAAATTCTGGATTGAAAAATCATATACATGTCGATAGCAAAAATAATTTTGAAATATATTTATTTGATAGCTGAGATAGAGCATTTTATATTTTTTCCACTAAGCAGATTTTAGGATGTCAGTTCAAATATTTTTTTCATTTCGCACCTAATTTTTTGGCAACTCCTAAAAAATTCTCATTATTTTCCGAACAGACGTAGTTTTTATAATTATTTAATGTATGTGAATGTGTTTAGAAATCTTAAAAACAAAGATGTATTATCAAAATCCGATCCTAGTATGTAATTGTTTGCTTTGAATAATTATAATTTTTGTTTAGTGTGTGTATTATTTCTGCAAGAGGTTGGATCGATACGTTTCACCGAGGTATTTTTTGTTATAACTAATTTCTTTAAATTTCCTTAGCATGGACGGACTGAAGTGGTAAAAGATACTCTCTCTCCGTCATTTATGACTAAATTTGTATTAAATTACTTTTTCGAAACACGTCAGAATCTTCGCTTTTCAATGTAAGTTAGTTTCTATTCATTATAGATTTTTAGCCAAAATTAATGCTTAACCAAACTATCTTTTTATTTAAAATTAAATTTCAAGGTTATTCTTGTGAAAGTTTTCAAAGTTTGTACACATTAATTTTGAAATTTGGAAAATTTAAAAAAATTATTATAAAATTGAGCATTGTTCAATCCAATCAAGATTTGATTTGAACAGCGAGCAATTTAATTCAAATTTTGATGTTTTAGATTCATTCTTGAAAGTAATATAAAAGATATAGGCACTTGCATATAATACAAATATGAAATACATTTAATGTGTATAAACAGGTGTATATATTCAAAATCAGTGTTTTTATTCAATACCCTCTGTGCCTTAAAGTTTTTTTATGAATTTTGCAACAACAACAATAGCCGTATATATATATATATATATATATATAATAAACTATTTACTTAGTCTTAAGAAATTCTGTAAAATGATAAATTGTTAGCAATGCCGGTGCATGCTCTTTGCTTTTTTTAATTTCTGTTAATCCAGTAGCTACAACAATATCTCCTTCTGTTTGAACAAACATCATTTCAAAGCCTTCGCCACGAGGCAGTGCAACTATTGCATAAGGATACTGCGAAAACCCTGAAGTGAATGTTGCATATTTTTGTGGTGAGACAGTTTTACACAGCATATATTCATTAGAATGA
>CABFPE010000062.1:1626594-1642305 GCA_900660155.1 Hofstenia miamia | reverse complement strand
ATATATATATATTTCAAGTTATTTCTAACATAAATCGAAATTGTCTACTTCTGTACTATAAAATATGATATGATACTTTTAATACCAAGTAAACCATCAACAACACGTTTTATTTGCAATTTGGTTTCAAAATTTAAATTTGCTATGTTTAGACCATAGGCTATTTTTAATAAAAAGACATGTTTACATATGTTGTCATAATGGTTGCAATGTATTCATATTTTTATTTGGTGTTAGGATCGTAACAGATTGGGATAATGTGTATGCAAATGTTTAAAGATTTGTAACGATGTAGTGAGCTAAGTTCAGTATCTCGCATCTATTTATTTTGCTGCTAATAATAATGAAATTAACAACGGCATGAAATTGTGAGGAGTCACAGTCTACTAAATTTAACGATTCTAACGTGTACGTTAACTTCCTTTAACGTTTGTTTTATATTTATATGCAGTTTTATAGTTATATTTGTTTTTCAATTGCAATAAAACACATATTTTACATTAAAATATTTCTATATAAGCAATTGATTTCTGTAGTTTCAATTATATTCATAAAATTTGTATATGAAGCTGACTAATTATTTTGGATCTTAGAGACAATTTTGCTACATAGCATGACTTATTTTTTGTTCTTTAAATGTTGAGGTTATTTTTCTCATTTTTTATTGTTTATTATGAATCAACCTCATTAAAACCTTTAAATCCCAAACCACGCTTAATTTATAAAAACCACCTTTTAGTGTAATCAAAGGTCAGAATTGACCTGCTTTTTTATTTTCAAATATAACGAGACTTGCACTTCCAAAAAAATTTTTAATAAATTTGTTTATTAAATTCAAATAGCATACTTTAATATTTGTTTGTAAAAAATATTGTTGATTTTAATTTGTTTCGTTATTCAATTGCTTTCTTAGTGATTGCTAGTGCATATATACTACTAATTCCATGAAAATATAAGCAGCAACATTAAAAATATTAATCTCATTTTTGCTTTCTTAGTGATTGCTAGTGCATATATACTACTAATTCCATGAAAATATAAGCAGCAACATTAAAAATATTAATCTCATTTTTGCTTAAAGATATTCTTCTTGACTTAGTTAACGTTGAATTAACCAAATATATACTTTTTTATAAATGTACTTTACAGTATTTGACCAAAAATTGCAAGAGAAGCAGCTAACCATGAAAATTTAAAGTTATCTACAAATGTGTCTCTTAACTTAAACAATTCGTTTCAATTAAATTTATTTATAAAGGTTAACAGTGTGCGTCGTTTCATTTCTGTCCAAATTGTATTACTTTCCCTGCAGATGAATTCAATCGTTTTCTATATAGTATGTGTAAGGCTAAATTTGGTTATATATACTAATAATTTCTTTACGATTCTCCATTGAAACTTTAAATTACCATGTTGTCTCAATTGTTGTAGTGTGGAAAGATGTCCATCTGTTATATGACATAAAACCATGGATTTTACTTCAGTATTTTCTGTTGAATTTAGTCTAAACACCATACTTTTTAATCCGAATGCTGTACTCTTTAAGCTTAGTACCATAACATTTAATCCAAACGCCATAGATTGTAGTCCAAGTGTAATATAATTTTATCTACCACATACTCTTAAAATAAATTCAATTATGCTAACGGTATATACGAAAAGACATACTTATTTACATTCGACAATGTATTTTCTTAGCCTATATAACCCTCAAGAGTCAATTCTATATATTTATTGATAATGATAAATTGCCTTTGATATTTAATTTATGTAATGTATGTTTGTTAACTGTTTATTAGTTTAGCTGACATATTATTTTTTCCTTTGTAGCTGAGATTTACTTAACCTTTTAATGCATGGTTTGCTTGTAAAAGTACAAACCGTTTTCGAAGAACTTTCTCTAGGTCTATTAGGAAATTTGGATATATTTTGGTGAACATATTTTAACATAATGTGAAAATTTGTACTAGTGCGTATTGCTGTGCCTGAGATATTTGAAAAGATTAACTATTTTTCTTTGAAAATTGCGATTTATTTCAGAAAGATTAAAATTCTTTCCTTAGCTAACGTTCATTGAAGCAACAACGAACTTTCTCTATATGTGGATAGACCTTAAAAAATTCATTGAAGCATACCGTGCGCAAAGTTAGTTTGCCGCGCCTCTATTTTTAGATGTTGAATTTTAATATCTTTGAGTTCAAGACTTTGAATATTTTGTCAAGAAGCATTAAATTTCTTAAGAAATTCTTGTGCAGTGTAAAGCTAAACTCGTTGCGGTAACCATTATTGTATGGTATTTGGCTAAAATGTATGGCACTTGGACTAAAATATATGGCGTTTGGATTAAGAGGTATGGCATTAGACTAAATTCAATTGGAAATGCAGTAGTTGAAGAGATGTACATTTTCCAATTATTTAATTTAACTGTAGTTTAATTTTCCTAGGGTTCGTTTTTATCATTCTATTACTTTTACATCATACACAAAAACTCTAATGTTAACTTTACTAAGCATTTGAATAAAACATAATAAGCAATGCTTAAAACTCTTTATGAAACATCATTCCGTCACGAAGATTATCTACAATACACATTTAAAAATTTGCACCGGGCACATTGCATTAGTAATCAGCAATATAAAGCTAAAATTCAAGAACAATTTAAAACGAAATTAGTATTATATACTATTTTAGTTACTGTAATAAGTTCTTGAAAGTGTAGTTAATTTGGTCTGTTTTAAGTTACCTGTTTTTAGATACGATGTGGACAATCAAGATTCAGACTTGAATGAACAAGAGTTTTTAGGAAGCGCTCACTTAGCTCTTGGTGAGATAGTAGCTGCAGGTGAATTGGGTAAAACAGCCACATTGAATGTAGGTGACAAAGCTACAATCAATATTTCTGCCAGTGAAATCGGTGCAGAAGATCTTAAGGCATGTTTATGGATCTTATAAGCTGTCAATTAGTTTTCGTGTTTTTAGAAATGGTTCCTTGTTCAATTTGAAGGTATTCATTTGGATAAGAAAGATTTCTTTGGAAAATCTGACCCATATTTCAAAATTTATCGCCAAAGGGGGTGAGCTTTACATTTATTTTTCCTAAATTCTTGAAATGCTTCTGTTGAGAATTATATTTTTATGGGAGTTTTACTGAAAAGGAACCATTGGTTCTTCGTGATTTAACCTAATAATTTTTTGTTTACTGATCACATTTGCTCTCAATAAACAATATTTTTATGCACCCTATACATTTCAATAACATAAGTCCCTGCATCGAAAATTTATGATTTTTAGTGGCATTACGATTTTGGTTTTGTCCTGAAATTACCTAATTTTTATTTTAATAATATTTCAGACGCATTTGTCTAGACAAGGATTTGCGCCGGTGTTTCAATCAGAAACAGTAATGAAAACGTTGAACCCGCAATGGAGGCCTTTTGAAATCTCATACCAAAATCTCTGTTCTGGAAAACCTGATTTAACATTGAAAATAGAGGTCTATGATTATGATGATTGTTCAGAGTAAGTATTTAATCAGAAATTAATCAATAGTTTCGCGCTTGCCTTAATTATCGATTTTTGTTTAGTGATGACTTGATTGGTCAATGCTTTACTTCCGTTGGTAATTTTCTTCAAGGTCCAGGCCAACATAATGTTTACGAGGTAATGATTTATGCCATTCTCAAAGGTTTCAAACTGATTCCAATTCCTTTATCATGGTTAATAAACAATATTGCCCTAACCCAATCATAAATTGTGTTTGTCGATAATTCCCTAAGGTGATTCACACATTCAGTATTGTTCGGATTATTAAAAAACGTTGAATTGATTTATTTTATATTAATAACATGAACACATCTGTATATTTACGTAGTGCTTTAAAGCTCTGTATAATACTTACATAAAACGAACTTGGTTGTAGCGTCAAGCCTAATAGTTTTCGGGTTAGTGATCTCTGGATTATGCTTACCTTTCGAGGACCACCTATTAACAGTAACACTAGAGTTTTCTATGACATCGTCACCACTATAATTTTTATAGAGTTATATCTATCGGATTGATGACTTGCTTAAACCTGTGAATGTTTGAAATGTGAAGCACTATGTCTCCAATTTTATGACCTAATACTTTTCTTTATATAGCAATCATAATCAATCACAAATAAGAATCAAACGTTTAATAGTTTTTCACCAAAGTGCGCTGCATTTCAACACGCATGCATTTTAAGAATTTGACTGTCTTAAAGAATTTACTTTACAAATGCTTAAATGTTGGTTGGAAACCATCCCTCATTAAACATTTAGTTATATATCTGGATGAAGCTTTTCGATCATTATTAATTCGTTATTGAGATGAGTAATTTCTCTTTTTAATTATACAGTTCATTTCTTCAATGCACAGAATGTACTGGAATTTGAGGAGCCATCCCATTTTAGCTTTACATATAGCCCTTGACTATTCGGCAGCTTGTTTCGATAATAAGAATCTTATAATTTCAAATAACACATTTTTTAGGCTAGTTTTTTAATGATGTACAGACGTCAAATTAAGCTGTGTTTATAAGATTAAACTAACAATATAGCTACTAACTGTTGGGAAGCACTGCATTTTGATATTTTTAAAAACATCGTATTGCCCTTATTTCATATTGGATTTTATGTTAGAGACAATCAAATCGAAAAGAAATTTTATTAGTTCACTTCATGCCAAAGTAATATTTTTTGAAATTGAGAAAAGATATTCTTGTGAAATGGTAAGCTGGACTATATGCTCAAGTTTATGCTTTTAGTTAATCAATCCAAAACATGCTATGAAAAAAAAGAATTCCGGTGAGGTAAATTTATACACATATAAAGCGGTTATAAAATATAAGTATTTAGCTTATACTTCGCCGATTTGAACCTTTCCAAGCTTTTACTATGATAGATTACCTACATTCAGGGTAACTATTTACAACCTACTGTATGTATTGTTTTGCTTTTGTTGTTTTAAACCAGGTCTTGCCTACAAAACTATTATCCGATTTTTTCATTTTGAAATGTTCTTTTTCGTAGATATAGATAAGCCATTCAAACAATCATGAGTAGATACCCGTTTTTTCCTCACAAATTTACAGGTGAATTTCTTTGTAGTTATGTAATGTAGAAAATTTTTTAGCAGTAAATGAAGAAATTAACCTATATTTGCTGTAAATATTTACTGTTAAAATTTTAGCTAAGTCAATCAATTTATTTATGAGGAAATTTTATTATGCAATTGAAAGAGAAAAATGGAGATCGGATCATATTTTCATAGCATTTGACTATTTTCCAGATGTTTATCAAATATTTATTTTCAAGAAAAAGAAGGATACTTTTTTAATAAAATATTATTTAGATTGTAGAAAAAAATTTAAATAAATTTTTTAAAAAGTTTAACTAAAAGTTTAAGATTTATGTAAAAATTCAAACGTTAAATTTCAAAACGGGAGCAAAACTTGCCACTTGCTGTTCTACTCCACTTGAACAGCAAAGCACATCTTTCCAATATTCTTGTAGTTCTCTCTGCAATAATTAATGCTGTGAATTAATACAACAAATGTAGTATTTAGCTAAATTTATTTTTAAAATAACTTGGGAATTTTAAATATGATTTACATATATACATTCGTATACATTAGAATTGAAAAATGGATATTTCATACCGTAAACATATGTTCCAATACTTTTTAGGCAATCGCAATCAATAATAAACGTGCTTCTAATTATTTGAATAAGTGTATCTAAGAATTCGGTGTTTTCATTTTATGAAACTAATGTATTCAATTAAATCACTATGAAATGGAGGCAGCTGTCCTTTTTTGCCACTCACTCGCGGTATATATGTATATACATGTATATATCTACAAAAAACATATACACGCTCTAAGATAATATTGCAGCGCGCTCTGGATGCAGGTCAAAATACTTTATGAACTTGAAACTCATACATAACAAATTAGACCCGTATACAGTGAATACCACACTAAGCAAAACTCACATTAACCAAACTTGCTGAAGCTATAGAACATGATTGCTTTCTGCACTGAAAATATATATTTTTGCAACTTTTTCCAACACCCCAAAATATTTTCACCAACCTGCTGTATTGGAAAAAGTGATAAAGATTTTCAACTCTACTTCAAAAATGCTATCATTGGTTTCAAAAATTGTAATATACATCTTTTCATTGTAAAAGTTTTCGAAAGCAAGGAGTTATTGCCAAAAATGAAGACGTGCACCCGCAACCAAAAGTCCCCCACACGGACGAAAATATAAAATGTGCCATTTCGGCCATCGGTAAAGTCGTTTAAAAGAAATAATTTTTCTATCAATATGATTTTTCAATCTATTTCGTATATGTAAGAATGATCCAAGGTAATGGTTACAAGGTGTCTTTGATTGTGGAATGAGCCATTCTATCATATATTTCTTAAAGGAGTTCCTCTCGAAGAGCGAATTTCAGCCGTTTGTGAAATCTCTAATTTGACTTTTGAGAGTAAGTAAGGTTGTTTTATAAATCTCGAATTACGAAATTCTCGCAAACTCCATACATTTGCTAGGTTATGGTCCTCTTCTCAGAGAAGATGTAAACGAATGATGTCTTACTACCAATGTCTCAGATAATTTTCAAACAATTATTTAAGTATGGTCCACATAAATACTCGACGTGCTTTTGTATGTAACTGCAAAAGTTTAATAATTCAAACCATATTTGAAAAAACTACATAGTTTTTTCATTTTTGACTGGCTTTTTAAATCTTTATGCGACGCAGATTCAGAGAAATCCAGTAATGAATTAAATTACTTTAAGAACTACTTATAAAAATCACATATTCAGTGTTAAAATGTGATATTTGATGAATTCGTTGGAAAAGATATTTTATTTAGGAATTTGAATATTTTAAATTTCATAACAATTATTAAAACTACGTCTACACTTATTGGGAAACAAAACTCAACGTTTTCAAATTCTCAAATCTTTTAATAGCAAATCAGGGAAATTTTCTGATTTATCTTTTTCTGTTTATGATATTGGCATCGTATGGCACAACACGATAGGGTAACTGTTTAGCTTTATTTAAATTTACAAGAATTATTCAATGAATCGTATAGAACTAACTTATGCTTTGGTTGAAAGTAATTTTCATACATCAGTTCTTAAGGATTATAGTTATAGGAAATATATTTGTGACTTGTTTTTAAATCGTGCAAGTTTGTCGGTTGTGTTTAAGAAGATTCGCTCCTTCGATTACTAGTTTTTAGTTTGCAAGTTGGATGCGCAGTTGCTGTTGATTTTACAGCGTCCAATGCAAACGGAGGTCCCGGTGGCGGCAACCTACATGATGTTCGATCATCGGTCAATTCATATAGTGCTGCTATTTCTGCCATTGGTTCTGTGATTGAGCCGTATGATAGTGATAAGATTTTTCCTTTATTTGGCTTCGGTGGCCGACCTAATTTTGGTGAAAATGCTGGCCAAGTGAGTCATTGCTTCCAATTGCATCCTGTGAGTATTACTTTCAATGAATGTAGGCAGTTCCTTAAGTAAAACGTCTTTATAAACTCACATTTCAGAGACTTAACCCAAAGCTAATCGGTGTTAATCGTCTAATCGCTTGCTATCAAGACAACTTAAGAGACGTGCAACTTTATGGTCCTACCAACTTCTCTCAAATCATAAGAGAAAATGCAAAGTGAGTTAATATTAGTTTTATTTACAAGTTTTTATTTTAATCAAAAAAATACGAGACTATGTTAGCCTTAAATGGAGTAAAGTGAGTAATGAATGCATTGCCTTTGTAAGACGAAATTAATAATGTTTACAAAATCGATTTGTTCAGTTGATATTTCAAACAAATTACGAGATTACATCTATTCCTGCAACTCTGTTTATTTTTCGTTCAATTACGTTTATGAAAATGCTTATTAAAATTTGGAACTTAATTTTTTTCTAGTCTCATGAACTTCTTTATCTTCTTATTACACTTTTTGATTTCTATATGATTTATGTAACATAGAAGTAGTCAAGCTTGACATTTTTAGCAAATAGTAAAAATAAGAAAAATATAATATATTATGTATTAATTACTCCATAAACATTCCAAATGTATGTAAAATTATTGATTTATGTGTTTTAACATAATTGCCTTCATTTGAAATTCGAATTTTTAAACATGGATATTCGTGTGACTTGCTTATGCGTTTGGAATTTATACACGGAGCATTTCAAAGGATCACTTAATAAATTATAACTGTTCTCTATAATTTAATGCAAGCTGTTCACCAATCCGTAACCGTTCAAATAAATGTTTAAAACTTTTTTCTTTTTATTAAGTATATCGTGGGGTTCGCGCAAAATTGTTTTAACACTTAACAAGTCAAGGTCGCCCAAAACGACTGACCTTTTGTATTTTAAATATTGCTGTCAGAAGTTTGTCGTCTGACATTGACGCCTTGCTACTTTGGTATTGGAACAATGATAGGCCAATCACTTGACATGCATGTGACCACTTGTCATATGACACATTTAAGATTTTATTTGCTTGCTGTGACGATCTAATCATTTTAATTGCCATATCGTCAAAGCCAGGACAACGGGCTCGCATAGAAGCTGTTGACCGAGTGTGGAATGACAACTGGCAAGCAAAATATGAAATTTAAATCTGACTAAGAAGGAAGCTTGGTGGAAGATATTTGTGATGTCACAGGTCAAAGTGACGATGTTGCAAATAAAAATGAGATTTCGACATGCGATTATGACGACGATTGTCTATCTCCGACACAGCAATCTACATTGACAAAAACGTATTGGTTCTGTTATTTTCAATTTGTGTACCGGATAATCTTAAAACGTCACTAATTACTACAATACCTGTAGAAAAAATATATTTATTTGGATTACCTTATGCGTTCTATATTATCAAATAATTCATTATATTGTGTGAAATATTCATTGCGAATAAGCTAAAAGCATAAGAAATAGAAAAATGTCTCTCAAAACCTGCAACTTTAAAATATAGTGTATATAGGTCAAGATGACCGAGGTTGACCTAGGTGCGGTGGGTTTGAGCTTGGCCTGCTAAGGGTTAACTGCACATGAAGTTATTTTGAGATAATAGCAATAAAAAATTAATCATTACCCTCTTTTTTTCAGATGACATGTTAATTTTATGTTGAAATTACATTTAACATAATGATTTATCGAAATATTATGATAAGAAAAGAATATATTCCTTAAGCCATTTTTACTAAGAACGCAGTTGTAACACTATTTCGCCAACCCCATGATATCGTCTTCATGGATTGTCCACTATTTTTATGTGAATTCACTGAACTTTTAAATTTGGTCCAATTTGCTATTAATCAATTCCTTTAAATTGGAGAAATATATTTTAAGGTCGCTTGCATTTAGTTGATATCTGTTCTTTTTCATTAGATTACAGACGGAAGTTTTAATGCAAAATTTCTTCAAGCGTATGTTCTTTTACAGGACCGTTGTTTGTTCTAGCGTTTAGAATAGTCAGAAATTTTATTTGGGGGGGGGAATTAATTTACCTATTATTATTGTTGTATTTTCTCTTTTGAGTTGTTAGCATTTACTATAAATCTCGTCATTGCACCATCATCGTTTCTATTTCGATATGATTGAACAAATTTCTTGGTTATTAACCAATTTCTTTAAAATTTGTTCATGTAAAATATACACGTGCATTTAATAACTTTGATGAAATCCTGTAGAAAGCTCAGTTGAGGAATTAGTTTGAACTCTATTTTTAGCTCACCATTGGTGATAACTCAAATTTCGGTTGAATTAACTCATTTCTTCCAGAGTTACTATCCGTTAGATGTGATAGTGAAATAACAACTTTCCCGGGGCTACTTTGAATGCATGTATACGAGCACTAAATATACATTTAATTTCTTGATACTGGCACACTGATTGTTACAAAATTCAACATTGAGAACTTTTAATGACAGTGACGGATCCAAGAGGGGAATGGGGTATGCGTCCCGACATCAGCAAAAATCAAACATCTAAAATATATATAATAAAATTAAATGATTACACACAAATTTTTAAAATGCTCTTCTCAATCAAAATATTAATGGACAAGAATGTCAGGTTGAATTTAAATCCACCTTTCGCCCTAGAAATAATTTAATGTCCTTCTATGTTTGAATTCATAACAAAAATATGCTGATTGATTCGCTAAAAAACATGATCAACAACTACAAATGCATTACTGACCTTTTTTTAATTGTCAACGCAAAGAATGCTGATTGGGAAAATTCTCTCATAAAACTTTCCTATCAAACGGAATCTTCACTTCATAGATTTATATTAGTGATGCAAAACTTTATTTTATTTGATTGCAGTAAATGGTTGACTTCTAACCAGAAAAAAGTTAGAAAATTATAAATTTACAAAAGCATTGGAATTTCAACCAACAGAGTTGACCACCAATTGCCATGATACCTTGTGGCGTAAGTTTGCCTGGATTACATCTCCTATTATCCAAAAAGTATGAGTACACACGGTAAGCACTAAAGTGTATTCGACTTCAACCTACTGCAAGAATCGCCATTTTTACTTTTACATAAATACAGATTCAAACACTTGTTGTGTAAAGCTTCACAGACTATTTGCTATATGCAAATATTTTTTTTTGAAGCTCATTATTTTTTGAATATTTATCATATCCTTCATATTGTTAGAAAAATAATTAGTTGCTGCACTGCAAAGAAATATCTTCTTATAATATACAAATGGAGAAATTCAAAGTTCCCACAATTACCATGAAACATCCACATTTTTGTTTTCTTTCACGCAACCCGCATAAAATGACTTTCCCCTCATATTTTAAATTCAAATTGTTCAAGATGGTTTCAGAAAATTGCATTAAAGGCTTTTCAATTTAACAAATTTTCATGCGATCAATGGTTTATCATGCTGCTAAAGCTACTATATTAATTCCAAAATCATTTTATACATGTTATAAATAGTATCTTGCACTAAAAAATGAAAATGAATGGAATACAAATGTATGTAATGAATTTTAAAGTTCGGTTTCATGGTGACATGCAAATGCTAATAACACGTTGCTTTGAACCCATAAATGTACTCCGCCTTAAATTTAAATAGAAATGCAATGCTTGCAACCTCTTACCAAAGCGGAAAGACAATTTTTCAAAAATAAAGTGTGAACTTTATAAATATTTTGATCCTATGTTATGTGCTCATTTACATAAATTATAAAACACATTTCTTTTTAGTATGCATTTGTGAGGAAATATGGGCTAAGCTGGTAAATTATCAAATCATTTTTTTTCTGGATCCACCCTGACAGTAAGCATGAGTATTAGTGTATTGTAAATAGAAAACTTACATATTTATAACAAACTGACACAAATCACAAACAATGCTATCACTCCGTGGTCCATATTGATAGCATGCTTCATTGCACCAGCTTTCACATTGTATGCATCAAATTTAGTCCTCTTTTGGGAGGACAATTAGGAGCTCATCAGAAGTTATCCATAAGTAGCCCAAAGATTGATTTTGCGCTATATCTTGTACATTTTACATGTATTGGTTTTTGCTTTTCCTTTTCCTTTACCACTACTGGTATTGGAAATTGCGGCCGGTTGGAAGCGGGTCATGATTTTGCAACCCGACCCGCTACTCGCAAAAAAACAGTCTCCGATATCCACGCACCATGCGATTCACACGGTCGATGTTTTCTGGATGTGGAAGGTCGTTCTGACTTCGGGTCATCTTCAACATCCTACGGCCACTTTTGAAACGCTTATGCCACTCGAAAACTCTTGCGCGTGACATGCAGTCATCTCCATACACATTCTGAAGAATTTCTAAACATTCTGTAGGCTTCTTCCGAAATTTTACCAGGAATTTCAAATTTACTCTTTGCTCCATAAATTTGTTGTAACAGATTTCTGACAGACCCTGACTTGTTGTGTGTGTTTAAATAGCTACAGAATTTCAATGAAAGGAGATAATGAAACCATATTACGTCTGTAACATGGCGTGATGTTACGTATCATATGACACAACTGGCTGGCCAATTGCAGGCCAGTTCTTACTGTGACAAAGTCTCGTTTCTTTTTTGTCACACCTCGTATTCCGAAACACTTCTTTAAGTGGTTTAATCCATTCGGCAAAATTATCCAATAAATATTTGTTACGAGGCATAAAGTGAGATAAGCGCCGAGCCGCAAGCAATTCTTCTAAGGTAACGAAACTATCACTTATAGATCTAAAAATTTGAACGACATCTTCCCAATTCTCGTTTTGCAGGAACGTTTAATAGAAACAGGTAAAGGATAATTAATTCCAGTTGAAGTTGAAATATAGCTTTGAAGGAATTTAATTTTCCCATACAGCACAGAAAATTCGTTATCTTGCTTACACGATTCCTTCATTGCATCCCCAACGCAGGTATGAAAACGGTGACAAAAACATTAGACAATTTCATCCTTCAATGCAGCTAGCATATTACTTGCAGAATCAGTTGTAAAAACGACAGAGCTACTTGAACTATCATAATCGTGTAGGACAGATAAAATTTCCTTTCGTATATTCTCTCCAGTATGTGCAACATCTGGAAATACTTTGCAGCTAAGAATATTTCTTTAAAAATCCACAGACTCAGAAGAATCGTAGTAGAATAATGTAATATCCAAATAAGATATTTTACCAACATCATCACTCCAAATGTCACACGTAGCAGCTATCGTTCTTTCTAGTAGGGAATTCTTTATAAAAAACTTCAATTTTATAGTGTGAAAATCGAACGACTCGCTAACTTTCTTTGCGACGGTCTTACGACCAAATTTCTAATATCAATGTTTCCATACTTGTTGCCTATATTAACACCAAGCTGAACAAGGTTTACCAAACCAAATCCGCTTCTTCTACTGATCGATATGAATGAAGGCCATTAACAACAAATTTGCTTTCCAATAGCTTAAGCACTTTGTATGATCTGTTGAAGCATTATTTGTTCGCTTATTAAAGTAATATATATTTGCCCCGTCTGTTCAAATTAGTCTCGCTCTACGGCACCTTGAGAACAGAACCAGTTAAGATATTTAACTGATATTAAGAAATTTATAACATTGTTGTTTCGCAAGTTAATCGGTTTTTTTGTTTGTAGTATTGGTATGTATTTGTTCTATTCATTCGTTGTTCATAATGCACATTTCGTTCAACTACCATTCCGATGCAATCCGCAATTTATTTCTTTCATACACAGGATATTTGTTTAGAGCTGCTGAAGAAAACCTTCAAAATGTGCAGATGTGTAGAGCACCCCCGTGTTACTTCATTTTAGTTATTATCACCGACGGGCAAATTTCTGATATCGATGAGACTATATCAGCGATAGTTCACGTACGTTTATTCTTTTTTCCTCCGTGTTTACTAAATGAGTATTTATTTAGGCTTCAGCTCTTCCCATGTCAATAATTATCATAGGAGTTGGAGATGCAGATTTTTCTTGTAGGATTTTAATATTGTAAATTTAGTTAATATGCGATACATTTGATGGTGATGTGTTTCTAATCATGTTGCACTAAAAAATATAAATTCAACTTCAAAAATCAAAATTACGCTAAAAAATAGTACTATGGTAGAAAAGTAATGATCACAAGCCTGTATAGTAACCAGGGTTGCCGTTGATATGGAAATTTTGCACCAAATCAAATCAACAGACTGTTGCTAACTGATATCAATTGATATCAATTCAAATCAACAGTAATTTTTTGTTGATATCAACAGTATTACTTTATTTGATACAATGTATTCTTTATTTATTTCAACGAAATTCACTAACTTGCGAGCTCATGTGCTTAAGCAGGGCACACGACTTCATTAATAATTACTCATGCAATCTTGATTGCACTGCAGCAGATTTATATTTTGATAAATATTTATCCTAAATGTTTGCATGCTTACAAATCCAGTATTTTCATTATTAATAACATTTCAACTATATTTAGTAAGTCAATTCTTAAATTATAAATCTGCTTGAAAGTGTTGCACATTCCAGTTAATATGAAATTGTTCTACATATGATAGGGCCTAGCTATACAAAGTGTCAAGAAAAATAAATAAATAAATATATTAAAATTATATGTATGCCACCACTGTGTAACAAAAAATTTATTGCGCTCATTCTGTATGATGACAATAAAAAGTACCACTCTGTACACAGTTTTTTACAAATCCCACTCTGTACGATAATTGGTGGGAAAAAAATTATAACTGCCACTCTGCAAAATTAACAAAAACCACTGAAAAACCAAACTTAAAAACATATTACATACAAAAAATAAAAATATTTTTGGCTTTAACTATTTAGCTGCAAAACGAAGCTTGTTGCAAATTCTTGATACAGCCTTTCTGAAAAACTTAAGAAGCGCCCTCCCATTATTATTCCAGTTGCAATTTTTACTAAAAGTATTCAAGGCATTTATAAATTCAAATTTTTGTTTTTTTAATGGGTTTGAAATCCTTCCTTTTGAAATTGTTGGTATTGAAAACACACTTTCATTCATACCTGATAGATAGGACATGATTGACTGAATATATTCCTTTCTTGCCGTTTCAATTGTGTGGCCAGTTTGACGAAGGTGTGCTTGTTTTACTTTTTCAGGAATCATTCAATATATGATTATCCCAGAACTCCCCTACAGACGTTGAATTAAAATTGAATTTAGAATATGAAGGTAAGTAATGTTGTATTGCATTTCTAATCTGAGTTGACATTGTGGTACAAATATTTTGATTTTTTCCAAAAATAAATTTACAATGCACACCATGTGCTTTTTATATGAATTTATGAGCATGTTCATGTTTCGAACTGAAATAGGTGTAGCAGCAATCGCAACGGAATTTGTATACCCAGTCTTATGTTTGGTGTTTGCTAATGATTTGCCATTTTTTAGTTCTTCCATATATTTTGAAGTTAAATGCAAGTAGTGATGCACGGCGACAAGTTAAACTAGACTGCAAATAAAAAAACAAGGGCTTGCAAATGCGCATTGTCAATTTTAATAGCATTCTTAAAATGGGCAGTACAGACATCTTTAATTGTTTGCTTAACTACCGTCATTGCATTTATGGAGGATATCTTCGACAAAATTATATTTTTACTTAAAATGTTCTCACGTGCTGCAGAACGACTGAAATCGGAGCGTATTTCTTGAATTGTTTGCTTGGTCGCTCCACGAACACTAAGTTTCGGCTTCCTTTCACATACACTCTTATTAATCTAAAACCTTTTGTCAAAAATAAGTTAAGAATTAAGTCATAACATATCTCATCCAGCTGATGAGAATTCAGAATCATTAGACCAAATATCCATCGCTATTTTGAAACATGTACAAAACGGTAACTAAAGTTTTTGAGTGTACAGAATGGGATTATAAAAAATTCATCATTTAAAGAAAATTCTGTGGTTAGCAAAAAATATATGCAATTACCGTAAAGTTGCGTTGTTAAAATATTTTAGAATTCTTTCAAGTCGTTTCAAATTTACACGTAAGTCCCATTGTGTACTATGAAAAATCGGACCCGACTTCCACTGTGTACGCCTTTTTCGGAATTTCTCTTTACACACTGCGACTAATATGTGTATTTATAAATATATATATATATATATATATATATATA
>CABFPE010000062.1:1579757-1609748 GCA_900660155.1 Hofstenia miamia | reverse complement strand
TGTAGAACTGGTATATGGGGAATTATTAATCATTTTGATATCTAAACAAAAATTTTAACATTATAAACACACACATGTATAAAATTACCTTTATGTCCATATGGCAGCATTTCTATGCTATTAATGAGATAATGCTGTTATCATAACATGACAGTGCAATACGATTGGATATCTCTACACTAATTGAATGCATATGTGATCATATTCTGGTCATCAGTCTTCAGATGATGCCTTCTTGCAATAGAATCAATTTGAAAAGATTGAAGTTCATCATCTGCTTCAGAGAATGGGTCACACCTTTTGCGCTAGCCATCTCCAACACAATAATTCGTATATTCAATCAAGTACAGTTTTGGTTTAAGTGTCACAAGCTGTGATAAAACACCTCTGCTCAACTCATCCTTTATTTTCAAATATACTTTTTTATTCACATCACTATATAATGGTGAATTCTTTGGGTAATTGGAAAAGTCAAAGTGATGTGAGATGGGAGCAAGTTCAATGTATAAATTCTCTGATTTAAACTTGTACATTAGAGAATCAGTGTCAGAATACAATAATGTAATTCTAGTTTTAAACATGGGTCTCATAACCTCATAGTGAAACTTGAACATAATTAATTTTGATAAATTGAATATTGTCATGCCAATATAATTTGGTCTATCCCATAAAATATCTTTCTGGCTCTTCATGACTTGTACCAAATCCTCATTGACAATATTGTATGACTTAAACTGTGGTTTCTTTATTAATTTCTCTGCTGACTCCAAATCATGTGCAAACTTTATATTTATCCTCTTTTTCAAATTCTCCATAAAATTCCCAAATACTGCATTTGACATTAACTTGTAAAATTGTTTTGCACAGCTTTTCTCTTCTCAGTGTTGATGCATGTTTAAACTTGAGGGTTTTGTGAAATGTTGTGATTATCAATCCACATTCAACATAAAACTTTAATATTTCATAGTGCACAATGAAATTTTCTTTCTTATAAAATGTTTGTACTAGTTTGGGTATTGGTGCCAACTTTATTTTTAACTGGTTTTTTATTTTGAGTTGGTATAGTAATAAATATGTGTCCTGAACAATCATCTTTTGAGGAGCCAGGGGAAAGTCAAAGTGTTCATCATGTAAATTTTGTGGGTATTCAAGATCAACTTCCACCAAATATCCAGTCCTCAAACATTGTGGGGTGGACAATATTTTTTCGAGATTTACTGAAGACCATGACAGGCCACCCACAGGCAGGCTTAAACACATGGTCCTGGCATATAGGCTATTTGCATTGCTGTAGAACCCATAGGTGATCTCCCTCTTACAATCATAGCCTTCTACCATCTTTGTGAAAATGTAGAGCACATCCCACTGCAAATCCATTCAATTATAAAATTTAATTCTTCTTTGTTGTGTATAGGATTGAGAGAGATTCCTGTGTACTTCAGCATCACATGCCAGCTAAAGTTTGATAGTTTAAAAAAGTGGGCGAGGTCTAGATTATACATCTCTATGCTCTGTATTCTAAATTCACGTGTGACATCTAGAAGTAATAATGTGTCTGAAAGTAAATAATTATTATGAAAATGTTTAAAATTTTTGCATTCGCCCAAGACCCATGTGTTTTCATGTTCATCCAACTCCTCCTGGGTTAATGGGATTTTTCCAGTCAATCCATCTCTCCAAATCTCCAAATCTGGGAGGCTCAATTCATTAAACTTATCAAAGCTGTTGAACCACATGTATGGAAAGGCCCCTTTACCACAGGAAAACACTTCCACCTTCTGTTCACCCATTCCATCACTTAAAAAATGATATTTTTCTGAGCCAATATTTTTTGCGAGGTTTGACAGACTTGGGCTATGAATTGATAGCTATCTATCATTATATCCGTCAACTGGCACCATCAAACTTAGTGATAAAAAACTTCAGACATGCACAGAATACACAATATTTTCTCCCCATCTTTTGTTTGTAAATTTTTTAGCAAAATATGCATGTCATATTTACTTCCATTATGCATAAAAATCAGGGTAAATTGTGAACTATGATTTAAAATATTACAATTGTTAGGTGCAACACCTCTTATTTCTCCAGAAAAATGACAATGGTCTATGACTTTGACATCATCATGAGCAAACATGTTTTTACAGAATATACATCTTGTTGCTGATGACAACATTATTCTTTGCTCCTCTTCTGTTATTATCAATTCATGGTGTTGCTGCTTAGCTTTGTATGAATGTTTTGCCAATTCATGTAAATGATCAAATGCTTCTTTCATACAATTCTCACCAGATATTACTTTACAAGATAATAGTTTGCCCATGCTGCTTGTCACACAGACACCAGATGGAATTTGTTCAACATTTCATGTGGTGTAACTTGTAGACAGGTTTGGCTGAACACTGTGTACCTTTCTGGAAATTGCTTCAATATCCAGACTACCAATGATAGAGATGTAGTTTTAAGTGGCATATGCTTTAAATTTAGTCTTATCCACAGGATCTGGAAATGTGATTGATGGTTCTGTCACTCTGCTGCATTTATTCTTGTGCTTCTCCAAATTCTCTCGTCTCTTGAAACCAGATAAGCATTTGGGACAGAAAAAATCATGGTTTCTATTTTTAAAAAACCAGAGACATGCATTCAAATTTGCAATGGCAAGGTAGTGGCTCTTTTCTTCTTCTTCTATTAACAATAAATTGACTGTTTGCTGATGATGGCATGGAGACATGTATGCAGGAACAAGACATCACTCATTTAGAGAGCATACATTAACATTTATTGATTTCCACGTTTCAAAAATGGATACATCATTAATTGACAGTGGGAACATCAATCTGGAATATTTTAACTCAGGAAGAAATTTTTTCATTTGTGTTATTTGACATTGTGCTTTAATTTCAGGGTGGAGACATGCTAATACAGAATATATGAAACACAAGTTGGATTGACTGGTTTTCAGATTTACAAGGAAATAATTTTTTGTAAGGTAGTCAGGCAATGGAATGTATGATCCTCCATGCAATGGTCAATATTTGGACACTCTTAGCCCAACTCTACTTATGTTTTTTAATACAAACCCACTCCCTTTCATGGCATAAATACAAATATAACTGGAAATTTTGTCAACTAGCTTGTAGAAATTTGTTTCACTTAGACCTGATCTAAACACTGACACAGGGCTAGATGTTGGGTGGAGAATAGCATTTTTTTCTTCATCATTTTCCACTGGTTTAACCATCTCAATTTCACATGTTAAATAAATTTTTGCACTATAGTGAGTGGAAACCTCATTTGAAATTACTTGGCGTATTGCATCATAATGACTGGAGAAGGCTTCATATATATCAATTGAGTTAAGGTTATTTGAAAGATAACTCACAAATGCCCCTCTGCATGCATTTTGCGATCTATGTATGGTGTATTCATGCTTATTGTTCAAAACTGGACTTGTTGAAATCTTGTTTGGGTGTTGCTTATCAAGATGCTTATGTAGCTCAGCCTTGCTTCCAAAATAGATTTTGCAATATACACAGAAATTAACTACCATACATCTATGTCTTGATCATAAATGAGACCTTACTTTTTGTGGGGAGGGTGACACAAACCACAAAAATACTGCAACTTTGTTTTTGGTCTAAATAGACCATGTATTAGTAAAGTGGGAAAATATCAAGTGAAACAAATTTTTTAAAAAAACATGGATAGAATCATTTCAATTTTAACATAAAATGCACATCATTTTTTCAAACATTGAATAATTATTTCCACCAACATCTTGTGTTGGGAAAAAACAGGGTATTAGCATCTTTAAAATTAAATAGCAAGAATGCATTTAACAAATAACCACTCTAATGTTTAAATTTAAAAAATAAGTAGACACCTGTACAAAAAATATTTTCAGCAATGAAATAAAACCAACTCATTTTTGAAATTTGTAAAACAGATATCCTCCAATTGTTTTTTAAAATATATGACATGCATTTTATTAATTTTTTTTAAAAAATGACTGGTGAATAACACCCAAATAATTGTGATTACCAGAGTACAAATTAAAAAACAAATGACAAGAGTACTGGATTATTTTAAGCATAAAAACTCTATCACATTTTTAAAAATTGTAAAAGATGCCAAACATATTTTCAAAAAAGGCATGCTATAGCATACTCACATGGCATTGTTGCTCAAGGAAACATCATTAGCAGCCTGGGTGTTGTTTGTACCTGATGTGCAAGGTTGTTTGTCTCCACAACTGATTTGAGGGTGTTTGTATTCTACCATCATTTCCTTGACTCTATTCTCAAAATTTTGCGACCAGTCATTGAAAATTTCCATAGTTTGATTAGACTCTTCCAGAATATTGTCAAAGCTAAAAACATTTGTTTTACACATTTAATAATAGTTTTGTTTTTAATAAAATGAAAAACGTGTATTACATATTTTATATTACAACAAATTGCAATGTAAAAAAAAACCTGATTAATAATTTGTTACATTGTATAATAAATATTCTTAGATAATATATTTTACAAAGAATGTCTTACATTGCCTTGTTGAATGACACATCTAATGGGTCTTTATAAAGGTTGTCATCAATAATTTGGCAGAACTGGGTATTCCAGCCTGATAAGAAATTGCTAACATTATTGAAAGACATTTTTAAAGTACAAAAAGCAGAATGTTGAAAACAAACTGAATAATCAAAGAGATGAAAATGAAGTGAATTTGGTTTGCTCCAGGGTTTATGATGATTGGCTGGAAAGCAAAATCAAGATATCCAATTACCAAGGTGGATGTCATACCAAGTTCACACAAAAACCTTTTAAGGTTTCTCTGGGAAAAGCTTTTAAAAATGCTTTTATAGCTCAATTTGTTTATTTTGTGGGGGGGAAGTTTTAAATGTAAAAAGCTTTTAAAATGTCAAGTTTTCAGGTGATTGACAGGTTCTCTTTGTGGGATTCTGGATGCAGTAATAAAAAGGTTTTTAATTGAGTACACTTGAATGTGACAGATTAAAAGCTTCTGTCAAAAACATTGCTAATGTGTTTCTAGGCATTTTTTGCAAAAAAACCCTGGCTGAAAAATGTGATAAAATTTAAAAATGGCTGTAATTCTTTTCTTAGCCCAAGTCATGTAAACAGATTCTCAGCTCTTAGCATAGTGTTAAGTAAATCTATAAGCACTTAGATACAATGCACTATGGGGAACCAAGAGTTTTATAATCTAAAAACATGGTTCTTTATAGGAGAAGTTGGAAAATGGTAAATTGATATTAAGATAAAATAGATACATGGGTGTACACCTAACAGGTTTTTTATAATTTTCTAACAATGTTTTGCAGGTTGGCAAATGAATTAACCGGGTTAGTTGATGATTGGATCAAATGAATTAAGTTATTTTTGATTTCTTTATATGCTAAAATTTGTAATAAATAACTGGTGCTTTGAACACTTTTTTCAGTTTTAAATTTGACGATGACTCCAAAAGCAGCTAGCAAATCTCATGCTCAAACATCTACCAAAGATATGCAGAGCAAACAAGATGAACTCTTGCAACCCAAAAAATTTGTTTTAAAGCTGATATTACCAAAGACCATGTATTCTGTAAACACTGTGGGTAATGTAGTTCAACCAGAGATGGTCAACAGCCTCAATGAAATTTGTGAAGAACACCAGATTAAATATATCTCTGTTAGAGAATTAAAAATCAGTGAGTGGCAAAAAATACACAATGCATATAGCCTTCACACAAAGTATGGCCCTGTGGTAAAAATTAAACTGGAAAACAGAAACTGTTTCTTCCTGCCTAAACATTATGCAGAGAAAGCTACAGGAGAAAAATATAAGATGTTTATCAGACTTAAAATTTGATGTGGCATGGATAAACCACCAATATATCCAGGTGGCAATGCACAAACTGTATTTAGATTTAGTATGTAAAAATATTTAGAATAAATAAATATGTACCAAAGATTTTTATTTCAATTGTTAAAAATTAGTACTTATTAGTGAAAGAAAAACTTGATTTAAGAAACATGCTGTAAATTCCAAATATTAAAATTTTTTTTTTCTTCTACACAATTTTGACTCTCACTTTTGGCAATGTCTGTTGAAATGCTAGCATCCAGCTCAGTGGGCAGCCTATTTGATGAACTATGCAGAACCCCACGGCCATCACATGGTTATAACCCACTAACACAGGAGATGATGTCCCCACCACCTGCTCCTTTAAAAGAAAAAGACAAGACTGAACACAAATGAAGATGCCCAATAGTCAATAATAATGCAATTGTCTTTCCCAAAACAAGCAAGGATGACCATGTTTTACAATGCTTAAACAATGTTAATTCCCAAACACCAACCTGTATTTTTTCAAATGTAAGCCCACTAGTGAACTACCAAAAAAACTATGGCTAATAATCAAGGACGTTGTTCAGCTGAACACAAGATATGGTATTGTAGTAAAGATAAGAATTGACAATGGTTGTTAATACTTCCTACCCAAATGGTATGTCAATGCATTGGGTGAGAATTACAAGACTGGTAAATAAAAAACTTTTTCACAATGATGACATGGAAATCCCAACTGGTGACAATAATGTAAATCATATTGTATTAGAATTTAGTAAAATAAAAATATAGTATTGATTTCTACACATCCTTCTACATGTACAATTTTATAAAAATAATACTAGTAAAAAAATCCTTAATTATTAGTTACAAGGCTTTACAATAAACTTTTCAAATATTAAAATTTTTTTTTTCTTCTACACAATTTTGACTCTCACTTTTGGCAATGTCTGTTGAAACACTAGCATCCTGCTCATTGGGCAGTCTATTTGATGAACTATGCAGAACCCCACCACAATCACATGGCTATAACCCGCTAACACAGGAGATGATGTCCCCACCACCTGTGCCTGTAAAAGAAAAATGCAAGACTCAACACAAATGAAGACGCCCAATAGTCAATAATAATGCAATTGTCTTTCCCAAAACAAGCAAGGATGACCATGTTTTACAATGCTTAAACAATGTTAATTCCCAAACACCAACCTGTATTTTTTCAAATGTAAGCCCACTAGTGAACTACCAAAAAAACTATGGCTAATAATCAAGGACGTTGTTCAGCTGAACACAAGATATGGTATTGTAGTAAAGATAAGAATTGACAATGGTTGTTAATACTTCCTACCCAAATGGTATGTCAATGCATTGGGTGAGAATTACAAGACTGGTAAATAAAAAACTTTTTCACAATGATGACATGGAAATCCCAACTGGTGACAATAATGTAAATCATATTGTATTAGAATTTAGTAAAATAAAAATATAGTATTGATTTCTACACATCCTTCTACATGTACAATTTTATAAAAATAATACTAGTAAAAAAATCCTTAATTATTAGTTACAAGGCTTTACAATAAACTTTTTAAATTTACATTGATTATTAGCAAATGATGATAATAATATAACTTTTGGAGTGTTTATTCAACATACAAATTTAAAATAGCCCTTTATACAATCTATAGAATTTCCCATTTTCTGTGGGTACTGATAGCTGTGATCAAGTAAATTTTCCACACATTGAGAGATTATTCAACTAAGAAATTCACAGTTCATAGCATCACATCCCCAAAACATTGCATTCTCTTGTGTTGATAAACTTTGTGAATTGATAAATTGAGGCATTTGTTCACTTGTGAGATTGCCATCTGTAAAGGCAATATGATGGAAGTTCTGCTCATACCAGTTAAAAGCCTTTCATATGTGTGATGGAAGAGAGTTAAACACTGCCTTTGGGTGGCTTACTGTAAGAATGTAAAGTTTTTCATTGATTAAAATCAACAATTGTTTGATATAGTAAATATTACTGAATGCATTCCCTCAAACTTCAAATAATATGTGCTGACTCTTCATGGCTTCAAACAATGAAAAATGGATAAACTGCACAATTAGAAAACTTATAAGTGAATGAATATAACTCATTTTATAATTAAATGCTTGATAAACATATCCAGAGTTGTAAATAACATTTCTTTTACAAAAAAGGACTAGTTGGTTTATAAATATGAGCCATTCACATTTGGTCTAACAATGCCAAGTTATTACAAATATTTATTTGTTTTGCTTTTTTAATTATTATCAAGTTTTAAATTTAATAGAAATTTAGTTTTAATTGATAAAAATTTTTATTTATTTCAATTGTCATTTTTTTGTACATCTTGACCCATGTGGAATGCCATTGTAATTTGCTTTGTTCTGTTTAAAGGTCTGTTTTTTAAAAAATTTTAATAGTAGGAATTTACAGCATGTTTCTTAAATCAAGTTTTTCTTTCACTAATAAGTACTAATTTTTAACAATTGAAATAAAAATCTTTGGTACATATTTATTTATTCTAAATATTTTTACATACTAAATCTAAATACAGTTTGTGCATTGCCACCTGGATATATTGGTGGTTTATCCATGCCACATCAAATTTTAAGTCTGATAAACATCTTATATTTTTCTCCTGTAGCTTTCTCTGCATAATGTTTAGGCAGGAAGAAACAGTTTCTGTTTTCCAGTTTAATTTTTACCACAGGGCCATACTTTGTGTGAAGGCTATATGCATTGTGTATTTTTTGCCACTCACTGATTTTTAATTCTCTAACAGAGATATATTTAATCTGGTGTTCTTCACAAATTTCATTGAGGCTGTTGACCATCTCTGGTTGAACTACATTACCCACAGTGTTTACAGAATACATGGTCTTTGGTAATATCAGCTTTAAAACAAATTTTTTGGGTTGCAAGAGTTCATCTTGTTTGCTCTGCATATCTTTGGTAGATGTTTGAGCATGAGATTTGCTAGCTGCTTTTGGAGTCATCGTCAAATTTAAAACTGAAAAAAGTGTTCAAAGCACCAGTTATTTATTACAAATTTTAGCATATAAAGAAATCAAAAATAACTTAATTCATTTGATCCAATCATCAACTAACCTGGTTAATTCATTTGCCAACCTGCAAAACATTGTTAGAAAATTATAAAAAACCTGTTAGGTGTACACCCATGTATCTATTTTATCTTAATATCAATTTACCATTTTCCAACTTCTCCTATAAAGAACCATGTTTTTAGATTATAAAACTCTTGGTTCCCCATAGTGCATTGTATCTAAGTGCTTATAGATTTACTTAACACTATGCTAAGAGCTGAGAATCTGTTTACATGACTTGGGCTAAGAAAAGAATTACAGCCATTTTTAAATTTTATCACATTTTTCAGCCAGGGTTTTTTTGCAAAAAATGCCTAGAAACACATTAGCAATGTTTTTGACAGAAGCTTTTAATCTGTTACATTCAAGTGTACTCAATTAAAAACCTTTTTATTACTGCATCCAGAATCCCACAAAGAGAACCTGTCAATCACCTGAAAACTTGACATTTTAAAAGCTTTTTACATTTAAAACTTCCCCCCCACAAAATAAACAAATTGAGCTATAAAAGCATTTTTAAAAGCTTTTCCCAGAGAAACCTTAAAAGGTTTTTGTGTGAACTTGGTATGACATCCACCTTGGTAATTGGATATCTTGATTTTGCTTTCCAGCCAATCATCATAAACCCTGGAGCAAACCAAATTCACTTCATTTTCATCTCTTTGATTATTCAGTTTGTTTTCAACATTCTGCTTTTTGTACTTTAAAAATGTCTTTCAATAATGTTAGCAATTTCTTATCAGGCTGGAATACCCAGTTCTGCCAAATTATTGATGACAACCTTTATAAAGACCCATTAGATGTGTCATTCAACAAGGCAATGTAAGACATTCTTTGTAAAATATATTATCTAAGAATATTTATTATACAATGTAACAAATTATTAATCAGGTTTTTTTTTACATTGCAATTTGTTGTAATATAAAATATGTAATACACGTTTTTCATTTTATTAAAAACAAAACTATTATTAAATGTGTAAAACAAATGTTTTTAGCTTTGACAATATTCTGGAAGAGTCTAATCAAACTATGGAAATTTTCAATGACTGGTCGCAAAATTTTGAGAATAGAGTCAAGGAAATGATGGTAGAATACAAACACCCTCAAATCAGTTGTGGAGACAAACAACCTTGCACATCAGGTACAAACAACACCCAGGCTGCTAATGATGTTTCCTTGAGCAACAATGCCATGTGAGTATGCTATAGCATGCCTTTTTTGAAAATATGTTTGGCATCTTTTACAATTTTTAAAAATGTGATAGAGTTTTTATGCTTAAAATAATCCAGTACTCTTGTCATTTGTTTTTTAATTTGTACTCTGGTAATCACAATTGTTTGGGTGTTACTCACCAGTCGTTTTTTATAATGTGTATATGTACATTTTTCATGCTTTGCCTCTTTTTTAGTTTATATTTAAAAAAAATACCAATTACATGTTATGCCAAAAACATACATTATTCTATACATGGTTTTAAAATGTGTGCTTTAAAAATTGATATTTCCCTATCATTTACTAGTACATGGTCTATTCAGACTAAAGATTCAGTATTTCTGCAATTTGTGCAAATATCCCACCCCAGACTACAACTATTAAGATCAAATTTTCAGAGTAGAGATAGGCACACAACAGTCAATTTCAGCATTTATTGCAAAACAACTTTTGAAAGTAAGACAACATTGCATAAACATTTTGATGAAAAACACCCTGTTGAAAATCAAGTACAACCAGTTTTGAATAACCATCATACCATACATAGATCAGAGAATGTGTGTAGAGGAGCATTTGTGAGTTATTTATCATATAATGTAAGCTCAGTTGATATAAATGAGGCCTTCTCCAACCATCATAAACAATGTGAGAGGTTATTTCAAATAAGGTTTCACTCATTATTCTGTGAAAATATACTTGACATGTGAGGTGGAAATAGTAAAACCTCAGGAAAACAATGAGGAAAAAGTGGCAATGCTCTGCTCCATCCAACATGTTCACCAACATCAGTATTCCAATCTGGGTTAAACAACACCAATTTCTTTTGAATGGTTGACAAGATTGCAAACTTTATCTCCATATATACCACAAATTGAAGTGGCTTTATATTAAAAAGCATAAACAGAGTCAGGCTTCATGTTTCCAAATATCATCCAAGTCATGGAAGGTCCTACATTACATTACCTGACTACATAGAAAAAATCCTTTCCTAGTAAACTCAAAAACCTGTCAATCCAAACTATGTTTTGTGTATAGTGTACTAGCTTGCCTACACCCTGAAATTAAAAACCAGAGTGAAATTGTATGCATGAACAAATTTCACCAAACATTAAAGTTTAAAGGTCTCATGTTCCAACTATCAGTCAATATCATATGTATTTTGAAGATTTTTGGACAGCTATTGATTTATAAATGACAGTCTATCAAACCTCATAAAAAACATCAGATGTGATAAATATCAATTTTTAAGAGATGGAATGGACCAACAGAATGCATCAGTATTTTCCAAGGGCAAAGGCCAATTTCCTTATATGTGGTTCAATAGTTTTGATAAATTTAAGGAAGTGGGGCTACCAGATTTCAAACATTTTTGGGATGTGTTGACTGGAAAAATCCTGATAAGCCAAGAGGAGCTGAATTTTGAACATGAAAACATATGGGTGTTAGGTGAATGTGAGATATTTAAAGATTTCCATAATGATTATTTACTTTCAGACATGTTCTTACTTTTGGATGTGATAAAAGAATTTTGTTTGGAAACCATGCAGACATATAAACTCAACCCTGCCCAACTTTTTTACCTTGTCCAACTTTAACTGACACACAATGCTAAAACATACAGGAGTTTCACTTAATCCAATACACAATGAGATGGAATTGAATTTTATAGAAAATGGCATTCACAGAGGTATGTGTTCAATATTCTCAGATTAGTATTTCAAGGCAAATAACCCACTAGTGGAGGGATATGATAGTAAAAAAGAGTCAAGTTTTGGTTTCTTCACATATATGAATAGACTGTACAGTGGAACAATATCCTTGAGCTTGCCTGAGGGTATATTGTTATCATCTTCAGCAAATCTTGAGGAAATATTGTCCACAAGTCAAGAATTGCAAACTGGTTATATGCTAGAAGTGGACCTTGAATATCTAGAATATTTAAATGAAGACAAACACCTGTCACCTTAACAGATGGAAATAAAAAATGGATTAAAAATAACTCTAGCACCCTTACCTAAACTTGTACAAACTTTTTATAAGAAGGAAAACTTTATTGTACACAATGAGGTGTTAAAGTTTTATGTTGAACATGGACTAAAAATCACAAAATTCCATAAAGCCTTTAAATTTAGACAGGCACCTTTTTTAAAGTTGTATATTGATTTAAACACAAGCAAATGCAAGGCTGCACATAGCTAATTTGAAAAGGCACTCTATAAGTTAATGTCAAATGTTGTGTTTGGAAAGTGTATTGAGAATTTGTGTAAGCATGTAATTATTAAGTTTGCACATGATCTGGAATCTGCTGAAAAATTAATAAAGAAACCTGAATTTAAATCTTACAACATCATCAGTGAGGATTTGGTGCAGGTCATGCTAAGGCAAAAAGATATTGAATGGAACCAACCCAACTATCTTGGTATTACTATATTAGACCTATTGAAACTAATTATTTTCAAGTTCCATTATGAAGTAATGAAACCATCATTTAAGAATAGAATAGCACTGTTGTATTCCAACACAGATTCTTTGTTACATAAAATTAAATCAGAAAATTTGTAACCTGAGATAGCTCCACTCTCACACCATTTTGATTTCTCCAATTATCCTGATAGTTCACCATTGTATAGTAATGCAAATAAAAAGGTGTACTTAAAAGATAGGGATGAACTTTCTAGGGGCTTGGTACAACATTTAGTTGCACTCAAACCAAAACTCTATTCTGTTCAATACACAGATGATAGTCATGAGGTGTTGGAGAAGGCAAGTGCAAAAGACATAACCTGATCAGTAAAACAAAAAATGAACTTTAAATGGTTCAAATTGATTTTGCTGGGAGAAGGCATCATCTGAAGGCCCATGACCAGGATAAGATCACGTATGAATTCAATTAGTGTGGAAATGTCTAATCATATTGTGCTGTCATGTGATGATAACAAGTGCTATCTTTTTAATAGCATAGAAATGCTGCCATACAGACATAAAGGTAATTTAATATGTGTGTGTGTTTATGTTAAAATTCTTGTTTAGATATCAAAAAGATTAATAATAATAATTGGGCATCCACCAGCTCTTCTATACTAATTGATATTGGAGTAAAATGCCTCCACCTAGGTATATGGAAATTTATATTGTACATGTTAATAATTAATGTTTTAGACTCTGATACATAGTAATAATCCCCATTCATTCTCCACCTCTCTCCTGTACTCACTCCAAGTCTCTGTGTTTAGATATAATCCTGGTGTTTATGTATAGTTAGTTTGCTCCCATCATCATGTCTACATATTTGTTATACCCTCTCTGCATATGTCATTTCATCTGAAATAATTACAAATTAATGACTTGTTTAGAAAAATCTGTTTGACTGATTGGCTCCACTTTCAATGTATTTCCCCATTCACCCTCTCCACCATACTCATTTCAAGTCCCCATGTATGGTAATATATTTGTTTTAGTATATTAGCATTTGTGTTTAGATACAATGCAAGTGTTTATGCAATGTTAGTTCACTCCCATTGTCATGTCTACATGCCTGTTATACCCTCTCCATGTATGTAATATTGTAAGCATTATTACAAATTAATGTTTTGTTTAGAAATCCCCCTGTTTGATTGATTGTCTGTCATTCAAACTTTTCTCCATTCTCCATGCCCAAGTAATTATTAAACCCTTTCCATGTATATCATTTCATAAGCATTATTATAAATAATAAAATCCACATTTGTTTGAATGTCTGTTGTTCAAAGTTTGCTTGCCAACTGAACAAAAAAGCCTGCTCAAAAATGCTCTGTGTCCACATTTTCTATCTCACAAATGGTATAATCTATTTAATTGTTTACTTGCTTACATGTGTTTAGCTTCTACAAAAATGCAAGATGAAATTATGCCAAAGCTGAAAAAAACGCCTCTTGATGCTCAATATTCTCTGATGAAAAAAGAGTTTTCCACAATGCTCTGTCTATTTGTATTTTTATCTCACAAAATGGTATAAAACTATTTAATTGATTATTCATTTACACATGTGCTTAGCTTCTATAAAAATGGAAAATGAAAAATGATATATTCTCCACAAAATAGAAAAAAAATGTTTCCTCCAAAAAACACATTTGTTTGTTACAACACTTAGGTATAATATATATCACAAGTATATTACTCATTTACATGTGTTTAGCTTCTACAAAAATGTAAGGTGAAAAACCACTTCTTGATGCTCAATATTCTCTGATGAAAAAATGCATCCCACAATGCTCCATGTATTTTATTTTATCTCATAAATATTATAATCTATTTAATTGATTACTTGTTTTTTTAAAAATTTTACGTTCAGTTACTTTATCTTTGGTTGAAAGCTCAGGTGAATGAAGATTGAATTCATAGAGATATTAGTCTTTAGTTTGTATGCATTTGCAAGTATACAATGCTTAGCCCACTCTGAGTTTAGTTCAACAAGTACAACACAAATTTTACCCTGTTTGAATTTTCCAAGTCTTTGAATGTTAACAATAGCTTTTGTGTCATAACCAATAAAAGAAATAATATTTTTAACAGAACTAAGATCATAATCAAGTAATTCAGCATAATTACGTGGCATTTCATATTCAGGGATACCTATTATCATATTTTTCTGCGATAAGAAAGTTCTGCTTGCATAGTAAAGTTTTTACATTTATCAGTTGTGTGATTGGTATCCAGAAAGATGATAATAGTCTATTTAATTTTTCTAATGAATGTTCTATTTCTTTTTTTATGTTAACATTAATACTATTGATCATATCTTTAGTTAAATCCTTGAGCTGTTTGGAATTTATATTATGTGGTGCAACATTAGAAGACAATGAAAATTTCTTAACAGAATCATTGTCAACACAAGAAGTACAAAACAACATGAAATGTGCATAGTATTGATGTATAGAATCAATGCATTGCTTTGAAAAACCTGTACATTTAGTAGTAAGGTGCAGAAAAACATTGCAATTTCCACAGATAAAAAATTTTTCATCAAGTATTTCATTTATAGTGCACTGCTTATAATGATAATTAACAGTAATTACATTTCAGACTTACTTTCAACGTTCCTTGACTTAAGGGTATTCAAGCCTTCTACAGCCACTAAGGATTGAAGAACTGTAGCAGAAATTTTTAGAGTCCATGAAATTGAGAAAATGAAGCCATTACCATCAGAGAGTTCTAGAAATTGAATATACTTAATTTACATCATTGGTGTTCAGTTCATCATTTAACACATCACTGCTCACTGAAAAGTTTCTAAAACAATTTTGTGGCAACTGGTTAAGATGCAAACTTGCTCCTCCTTGTTACTAAGCATGATCCTCTGCATTTACAGAACTAAATGACATCATACAGTTTCAAGGCTTAAGGTTAATAACCAATTTACTGGAGCCAGCCACTACTTCAAATGGCACTGACAATTTTTTTTTGAAATCAGGAGCAGAATGTTCTGATGTTCGTCAATATCATATTGCTGTGCATGTAATATCATGTCAAATGCTGATAGCATTATCTCTTGGAAATACTCAGCCTATTGTAGAGACTGGAAAAAGAAACTTCCCTTCTGAGCTTTGAAAATCATTCATACCTTACCAATCCAAAGTAATGAGTCTTCTATTATTGTTTTAATAAAAATAATAATAATAATAATAAGAGTCAAAGCAAATTTATTGCTCAATGTATACAAAATTCTACAAACTAAAACATGACAAAAGAAAAAGAAAAATATAAATAAATAATTACCTACAAATTAATATGTGCAATATATAATAATATAATATAGTTTTTGAGCATGTTTAGGATATAAATATCTGACATATTTCTATAGCAATAGATAAAGCTTGGAGGAATATCATCCAGAAACACACATGAATAGATATTTAATCCAAAGATTTGTACACCATTTCAAGATTTACATCTATTTTAGTAAACACTGATGATTCAATATCAGCAACTATTGGATCTCATTATTCATAAACCCATGAAAAATCAAAAATCAAAATGTAACTAGTATTTTCTGTATCAACTGGTTCCACATCATTCCAATGAACAGGTAAAGGAAATTTAGGTAAAAAACTTAATATTTTTCCTTATTTAAATTGTTAATAAAACTAAACTGTCCATCCAGCGGATTGAAACAACTTAATAGACAAATTATAGTACTTCTCATGATTACCAACACGTTTTTTAAGGGAGCTGAATATATTGTATAATTTAATCTTATGAGAGGTAAAATACGCATTGAACAAGTGAATAATTGTTTTTGAAAAATGTATTGTAAAAAGCTTTACATTATTTTTTCATAGCTGAGTCTGACGTAAGACTCATTGTTAGCATGGTGTACTAAATGAAAACAGAGGTACTTGATAAAATTGAGTTGAGTCAGATTCATTTCCACAGTTAAAAAAAAATAACATTCTATTAGTGATCTTCTATTCATAAAGATGAAATTCACAGAGATAGAAAAAGTAGAGTAGCACGGTTTGCAATGCTTCTTTAAGGAGAAACATGGAGAGTATTGATAATATTTAGAATAATATGCAATTTGTAAACATAAGATGTAATGTATTTTCATTTAACTAAGTTGGAATCATTATTATTTTATCAAGAGCTAACTTTATATATTTTTTTAATTAATTGATCACATTCTAAATTCTATATTTCACATCTTGTATCAAGATTAGGAAAGTTAAAATCATCCCTTTTAGGTCATACTATTTCAGCTTGTCTATGTAATACATAGACAGGATGAAATAGCTTTGACCTAAAAGACTTCTTTAAGGAATTATCAAAATTTTTAGGAAAATTTCTAATGTTTCTCTATATTTGTACGATGTATATTTGGTTCACCTCTTGAAATTTTAGATTCTCTTTCAAATGATCTATGTTATGAGAAAGTGGCCGAATAAGATCATCAGTTGCAAATTGATTCCGAAAAATAAATTGTTTTTTCCACATAGATTAAGATAATGGTTGTGATTATTTGTAGTTGATTTAATACATGTTGCTGAAATACCAGAACATCTTTTGTGAGGTGTAATAGTTTCTTCCAACAAAAGCATTCAAAATAGCGTGCATTGCACGTAGAGCAGTTAAAACCTCCTTAGCGAGAAATTTCTTATTATTTAGCAAAGAAAAACTAGAAGCCGTTTCTGTTATTAGGTTAATTGACCATTTTCAATGTATAATATTTTTCTTTACGAAATTAGTGTAACGTCCATATATCAAAAATCAACTGAATTGTTTGCTTTGGTAGGTAGCAACTGACATATTTTGTTGTGTGCTTTAATTGCAATAGTCATTCTCTTAATGATAATACTAAAATGCTTTTGAAAGTTAAGTCAAATATAATTCTCAAATATTAAAAGTTGTCTTCTTGTTATATTTGAGTGTCAATATAATTCAATTTGTGTTGAGAAAAATTTTTTGAATTAGTTTTTGATATTATAATACAAAATTGAGTTTGGATTGAATTAAATTTCGACTTGAATGAAAAAAATAGTGAGATAATTGAGCTTAGCTATCCTCAATTTCCTTGATTGCATTTTTCATCGATTTATGTGAATATGTTAACATTATATCATTGCATATTGAATAATATGGCAATTAGTGTAATAAAATAAATCGCTAAAATATATATTAAAAAGCAAAACTGCTAAAATCTTATCCATAGTTTTTTATGTCTCTAAATATCCATAAGCATAAAAGTTTGATTGTACAGTTATTTTTAATGTTTAAAATCAAATTATTATTTTGTATTTATTTCTGGAACTTTGTGATAAATCTACAATAATTGCATGTAGCCGTCGTTTTATATGGACAAATATTTTTAATTAAGCTGGATCTTACTTATATTAATAATCTTAGTTTTTTGCTTCAGAAGCGAATAGTATCCACAGTTGCATATGGAAATGAAAATTTTCACTGCATGCCATTTCAGACGATGGAAGTGAAGGGTAATGGAAATCATTTATGGAATGGAAATTTTTCGCATGTGCAAATTCAACACACCCTAAATTTCTTTACACATAAATAACATTTTAAAGGATAATAACAAAATGAATTAAAATAGCCAAGTTTAGTTTGAATCATACCAAAAATTGAACCATTTCCTCTCAAGTAGGAAGAGAATTGTCGAAACTATCAGTCTTGAGAGACTTATGCAATTTGTTCATTTGTGTAATCTGTGCATAATATCAGGTCGAATACAACGATAAAAATTTGATTAATGTCAAACAATATTGGTTAAATAGTCACCCAAATGCAATGATAAAGCTAAAGAAATTCTAGTTTCCATGCATAAATATAGAAATTATCATTCAGGATTTCAGATATTTAAAAGACAGGAACCATTTGTAACCAATAAAATTCGTCACTAATTCCGATTCCAACACTGTATATGTATATCTAAATTTTTTAAAATAATTTTCTACAGACAATTTAAAATGCACATTAGATTACTGCATGCATTTATATCATCGCCGATCACTTAACTTTAATTAGATTTGTAACATGACTGGAACTGAATTTAACTGAAATAATTTGTATCTACTAGAAATGAAATTGAAATAACCTTGACTAAGGTCAGAATCAAGGGCACTCCAAAATTCTATTTTGCTATGGGTACCTTAGGAGCTTCAACCAATCATAGCACATGTCTAAGTAGAATTGAAGTTTCAAGTCAAAGCATAGTCAATTTTACGAACCACTGTTAGGATTCTAGGGACTGTTCAGTCCAATGGGAATCTCAGTCCCCCTGAACTGGGACTAAATATTACAAGTGGACTTCGACTAACATGAGACTGAGAACAAAAATAGGAACCTGAAGCCACAGATTTCAGAATATTGTTAATAATTTTCCCCACTTTTGATTAAAATAGAAGTTATGCCGTGGGAACTATTTCATTGGAATGGGACGAGACAGTGACCAAATCCAATGGGACTAAATGGGTGGGACTAAATGGGAATGAGATCAGTAAAATTCTGGCAACACCAAACTCTAGCCAGTCTTTAAGAGTTTTGGAAAGATGTGGAAATGAATGGAAAATATGGAAATGTTTTTAAAATAGTTGTGGAAATGGATGAAAATCACATTTAGATATGCAAACCTATAAATATTCAATGGTAATACTTTAAGTTTAGGCTATTAAATATTTATGTTAACAGTTCATAATATTTTTATACTTAGAAAAAACGATCTTCATATGCATAAAATATAATTCTGCACTATATAATTCAAAAGCTGTGATTGTCTTTTAGTCCATACTAATGTTCGACTTGGCTTTATTTGGATTCAAATGCCTCCTTAGTTTTCACACATGAACACTAGCGGCCTTACTAATATCCACAACTGTACCTGTAAATTAATATAATACCAGCTATATTAATTTATAGCTTTAATATTGCTTTTACCCATTCGGATAAAAATATAAAATTTTATTAAAATACAGAACAAAGTAACAAAAGTTAAAGTTTCCCCAAAGATTTGAGATATTTAATGTGATCACTAAGATTTTCTGGGGTTAAATCGTTACGGCTGAAATAGTTTTCAATGTGTATAGGAACTTCAGAAAAAAGTTTATTTCTAAACTTGACCATCTTTTTGGCGTATTCACTTTTTGAAATTTTATGCACATTGAGAGTTCCAAAAATCTGTTTTTCTGAAACAAACTAAAAACAGTATCTAATAGTTTAAAATTTGTTAGTATAATTATATACTGAGAACGTAATTAAGCCACTATGCAACAATAATCAACTTCTTTTGAAATCTCACAGCAGCTAAATGCCATATTATGTATATTTTGACAAAACAATTGGGGGACAAAATTATGTTTTCTTAAAAAGCTCCAAACCAAAATTTATTGCTTTCTCTATCCTATAATTATGTGATCAAAGGCTTATATTAGATGACAAATGAATGAATTAATTGAAAAAAAAGAAGACAATTGAAAAATACACCTATTTAAAGTAAGAAGAAATAAAATTATTTTTCAAGAAACTTATTAGTTTATAAATTTTTGTATTAACATAGCCAATACGAATGAATTGAAATTTTTAAATTACATATTAATGGGAAATGCTGACTGTTAGCCATTAGTCTGCTATATTTTTGAAAACGATGTATTAAGTTGTATCAAAACACATTCACACGAGGTGGAAATGAGGTAGGGTTTATCAATCTAATCCGTCTCAAGCCAAACAATTTTTATAACACAAGCAAACCCAACCTATATAAGCAACTCAATCCAACCCAACGCAACAATCATTGATCTAAATATTAGCCCAAGTGCGACCTATGACTGTGTGTTTGAAAATTCTATATTATTAATCAATGTCATGTATCTCGTAACGAAAAAATTCACGTTCAATATTTAAGGTAAAAATGGTTCCAATCAAAATTAACGTATCGTTTCAAAAAAATAAGTTTTTCAAAAGTGATGATGTGCATTAATCTCTAAGAATGGATTTGTAAAAAAGCAAAAGAAATTTGGATAACAAATCATTTCGCAATTGCACTCAATCTTGGAAAGGCAGTCTTAGATTTTCTCCAAAACAGATGCGAATCATTGAATAAAAATGAATAAGAATATGATATGCTTTAAGAGAAGATAAATACAAAGTAACTTCACTCATAAAATTATAGCAATAACAAATAAACTCAGCCAAATTACAATGAAGTGTTCAGGGCAAAAATAAGGCTAAATTCTCGTAATCGTGTAATCGCTATTATAGAATTTGTACTCTGTACAAAATCTCATGAGTTGAATTTTTGCTTAAAAAATAAAATTCCTTCAATGTCTTAATTTGTTTAATTAATGTAAGAATTAAAACTAACATCAACATATGCATAGGTAATTGCGTAATGCTGAAATATAGAAGAATTGATATAAATTGCTTTGTCCCTTTTCTATGTTAGGTTTTATTTGTTGACTGGTCAGTTTCTCTGTTGATTTGATTTCTAATGATCACTCTTAGCAGGACTGTGGCCTTCACACACTATACACCAGCATAAACTTTTCGCTATAAGAGTTTCCAGTAGCTATGCAGGCTGAGAATTTGCTTTAATAGGAACTGTATTTATTTATGAAGTTGTAATTGATTAATTGTAGATTTCATGTTATGCGCTGTTGCTAGATCTAGCCAAAATATGTACTGCCTATTAGAATGGTACTCCCCAAGGAATGGGACCAGTTGCTTGATAATGTATTTCTAGTGGTAAATATTCTCAATTATGGTGCCCTTTTTTGAATGCCAAATAATGGTTATGATGATAATTTGTAACTTATTACATGCCACCCCAAATCTTTTGAAGGAATTTTGCTATAGGTTTAACTTGAATTTCCCGTAGACATAACAATATTATTGTCCATACAATAGCCACGGTTTTAAAGAAAATTCACTACCACCAAGAGCAAAATTGAATTAATAATCAATAACAAGTTTTTCAATTATTTCCGGTAAGAATCAAAGAAGAAGGCTTATGCAGTATGTCATGTTTTCTTTTTTGCTTATTTATAAGCAGTAAGCAATAGAACAGATTTTCTATATCTGTAGAGAAATTTCTTGCTATGAAAATTTTAATAAACAGTGCTCTTTGGAATTCTTTTTAACCAATATATATAATTCTAATGGAAGAGCTCATTTTTATGACAAAGCTTTGAACAAAATATTGTAATAACCAATTTTAGAGGCATATATTGGTCTTTTCTGGTTTTCATCACTTTGGTGCCTTCAGATAATATCCTATTAATTATATTTCAGTCTTATCTCCCTGCAATGAAATTCTTACATATTTCATCAAAAATGTGCCTGTGATGGTAATTAATTTCAAATTGAGAAATTGAATTAAATTTACCCACAAACAATGTGTCACTAAAAATGTGTAAGAAGATCAATCATATTTTCTCATGGCATGAACATAGCATATAACCATTTTTCATTTAGCATTTATCCTGGAGAGACTACAATAATATTAGTATGACAATAGGTTTAATTAAAAACGAACAATTAATGTTTAAGACCTTAATATATATATATTTAAATATTTCGTATTGAGCAAAAACTAATAAAAAGAATGTTAAATAAGAAGTGAAAATTCCTAAATTTTAAAATTCAAATAGATTATCAGCACTTATAGGGGTAAGATTTCTTTGGTTCACACTGTATCATCCAATATTTTTTCTAATCTTAACAGTATGAAAATATTTTCTCAATGTAAATACAATGCTGTTTAGAAGTGAAAAATATTAGGGATTTTCATTTTACAATAGTTTTTAGCAATATTATTGTAGGCACAAATTGTTTAATGAATGTGTGAGAACTTAATTAGAAAAAATACTTGAAAAATTGTTTTGATTAAGAATACATTAGTTTTTACCTTCACATTATTGCAAACAGCTTTATTACCATAGGAATCAAGCACAGGGCCTTTAATTCCCGTTAACTTTGCCATTGCTAAAATATGCATAAATGATTAAAAAAATAAAATATAAACAAATAATTGACTACAAATTACTATGTACAATATATAGGGTGGCTCAAAAAAAATGTCCGTTTGGTAAGGAAAAATGACATTTTTTCATATGANCTTGTTTATTTTGAAACCAGCTAATAATCATACCATAAGCTCTGAGCAATGTAATATATTGGAACGTTTCGAATAAATGGAGAACGTATTTTGAATTGCATCAATGTTGGTCAATATTAGGAACTACATTATTTATGAAAAGTTTTTCTGTTTCCAATTGTTTTGAAATTTCTCAATTCATATTAAATTAATGTATATTTTATATATTTTAACTATTTCTGCACTGAAGAATCCGAAATCTTGTTTCTGAGTTTTTTTATCAAAATTTCTATGATCTACGTTTCTTGGATAATTTGTTTTTTTTAATATCAAATACAAAACCTTGGAAACACAATTCTTCACACAAATGTTGACAATTTGTAGTGTTGTAACTGATTTTTTCATTATGAATTCAAATTTTCTTAAATTTTTCTTTCAAAAATTTAGTTTTCACTTTTTGCCCCTGTGAAGTTGCGCGCTGAACATCATCTCCATAAATTCCCAAATTTTTGTTTAACTGCACCATGAAGTTTTGGAGAAATTGAAACTCAAATCTTGTCAACTTTGGCGAAATTTTCATCAGATTTTGCATCAAAACTTGGATTTATTAGAAGTTTATGTATCATTTATTTTGAAACTGTAAGATGCAGTCATGCAAAAATGTGCGATTACACTTAATTCTCAAACTGCATTTGATTTTTTGTGAATTTCGCATACCTTGTAGATTTATGAAGACAATTTTCATGGAGCCCCTTCACAGGGTTGACAATTTGAATTAAAGATGAACAAATTCAGCCTAATGCTAAAAATTACTAATTGAAAAAATATATCGTAAAAAAGGATGTTTTCATAATTTTGTCATGGACTATATATAGGGTGACTCAAAAAAAATGTCCGTTTGGTAAGGAAAAATGACATTTTTTCATATGACATAGGAGATTATCTATTGCTATTTTACTGGACACCGGTTCACTTCATATCTATGATCAGAGTTCTACGTAGTTGATATTGCTGGTATTTCATATCTATGATCTTCATATTTAGGTATTTATATCTATGATCGGTATTTAGGTAAACAGGACACTTCATAATAGTCTGACTTGTAATTTGATACATAATTTATACAACTTGATTACTGTGACAATGGCTGACCGAATTAAACCAGAACTAGTAAATTTTTTCACTTCTGTTCTAACAAAGGATGACTTCAGTGCTGCGGATATCCACAGATATTTCGGAATATGGAAAGCAGTCGATTAAAACACGACTTTGATTCGGTGGATGATATTCGTGATTTCCTGAAAGTCTTCATTGTCACTTTAACTCAAGAAAAAATGGTGATTATGTTATGTAATTTGTTGTGATACCTATAGGAAATATAATGTTTCATTATTATTTGATTTTTGAATCATTTTTGCCTACCAAACGGACATTTTTTTTGAGTCACCCTATATATTAATACAATAAATTTTTGTGTGAATGTTTGTGTAGGTGTTAAAACTTGGACGTATGTTTCGAATGCATAAACTGTATTACCGTCCCCTAATATATATTGTTTTATTAGAAGAAATTGTTTCAATTTTTTTCTAAAACTTTTAGTTTTTTCTATTCGCATTTCATAATCTAAATTATTCCACAATTTAATTGATATTGGATGAAAGCCATTAGAATTTATATCTTAACACAAAAATGTTTGCAATCACTCATTTAATTTATTATATTCATTAAGGAGAAGGAGAGATATTTGAAAAGATTTGAATTTAAATAAGATAGATATCATATGCAGATGAATTTGGTAGAACTGGGATAATATGTAATATTTATTACGATATACTGATGCTTCGTCATGCTTTTGAGCAAAGTTTAGAGTTTTAATTCACCAATTAAATGTCTTTGATAGAAGCATATGCTATTTAGAATTTAGGTCAGTTAAAAGAAGAAACAAACAGCATTGAAAATGAGATAAACAGAAAGCATGTATCAGTTGCTTATTATAATTGCTTGATATTACATTGCGTAATTGATAAAGATATCTAATGCCTGCAGTTATTTTTTGAATTTTATTCAGTAGAAATTTTTCAAATTTTAGTTCATTATCTATCTCTACTCCTAAATAGCTGACTGACTCACTTTGCTTTATTGACTCGTTATTTATCTTTAGTTCTATATCACTTATTAGATTTCTTTGTGCTTTTGGTGAAAAAATTATAAATTTAGTTTTTGCAATATTTAGTTTCAGTTATTTGTTTGTGAAATATTTTTTTAATTTTTCTACATCTGTTTGGAAGTTTTTTGTAGAATCAAAACATTTTTTGCGGTACTTATTAGACATTTTTTGAACATTTAAAAAAACTTACATCCAAAATTTCCAGGCCCAACACCAATTATTAAAATTGAAATGGGGAGAGTTGATGCCTAAATAATACTTTCACAAATAAATTAGAGAGCTTAAGAACAAATTGAAGTAATTTATTTTCATGAATACATGGAATTATAAGAAAGCTGTAATCCAAGACTATTAAATTCTAAGTTCTATTGCTAATTTATATTTGAATATTGTGCAGGTAGATGCATTAATAGTAAAATAAGGTAACTAACAATTGTAATCTACATACATGTACAAACGAAAACTATAGTTTTCCAAAGAAACAAAGGATAGTTGCCAATTATCTTAACAGGAATTTATTCTTACATAATGTAAATTGCAAGAAACACGGAATTTACAAGATAACGTTGTAAAATTTCCTTAATTGAACAATGCAAAGACTTAATGCAAGGAATACATCAAATGCGAAGAAATAAATAATATAGAATAGTAATTCTTAAACATTTAGCATTGTCTCAGAAACATATAATAAAAAGTTAATAAACATTACGCGAACAATGGCGTTCTTTGTGATCTCGAGATCTGCAAACTTTCCATTGCTAACGATGATTAAGACATAGTAATTCATTGGAGCAAGGCTTTTCTTCACCTCTATAAGATTTAACGTAGCAAGCCTATGTTTTGTTGGTTTAAATGAACTACATTAGAATCTACAAATAAACAAATCATGTATCCTAAATTGTAAGTTGCATTCTATATTTTAATTAATAGTTATAAGGCTCATAATCGGAGAACTTTATTGCTACTACGTGTATTTAATAATATTATTGACTTAATCCGGAACAAGCACCAACAGAATTTGCAGACAAAAATATACAAGCATGTAATAATAATAATAATAATAATAATAATAATGAATGAATAACTTTATTTAGCCACTGAAGGCAGACACTACAAAAATATAAAAACAAGTCAAGTTTTACGGCAGTGAGGACAGTCACAGGAGATAAAGTATGAGCAGATGGATGAGTAGGCGAAGTTGGAGAAGGGCTCGGAAAAGAGGAAAGACATCAACGATTTCTTGAAGCTCTGTGGTGGGAAAAAAATCAATGGCTGTTGAAGGGTTGAGAGTCAAGATGTAATTAGCAGACATACAAGCACGATTGAAAAACGAGTGAAGGGTGCGATGTTTCTTGGGACATAAGGATCAAGGTCCAATTTGTGAGTGAGCAAGCGATTGAACAGGAGGGGATCACAGGCATGGAAGTAGAAGGACGCATATTCAGACCAATTGAAGTTTGCAGCAAGTTGAAATCCAAGATGAGTATGATGAGGAGAAAAGTTCACAAGAAGAGACAGATCAGAAGTGGAAGATACAGAAAAAGAAATACCACATGCCTTGGTTGGGCTAAAATCAAGTTGGTTAATGGAAGACAAATTAGCCAAAAGCTCAGGATCAGAGGTATTATTGAAGGCAAAAGAAAAACCAATGTTGAAAATCACAGTGTCATCGACGTACAGTGGACAGGATGAGTTGAGGAGAGATAGAAAGTGTCGTTGATAGCGGCAAGGAAGAGAAAGAGTCATTAAAAATGGGAATGAAGAAGAGTGAGCAGCATTTAGAGATTTAATGTCACTGTGAGATCGAGCATATTGAGGAACAGCTGGGCAAGCAGATGGGGGTAATAAAATTGACAGACAGGTTAAAGTGAACAAATGACTAATCAGACAGTTTAACCGGAACAGGAATCACAGAAGTGTCAAAAATATGATCCGGGTGAGAGCACAAAACCAAGTTAAGGAGAGAGGAGCAGGAATTAGGAGAAAATACAAGTTGTTCAAGCGAGTAGGAAGCAAAAAGATACAGAACAACGGATTCATAGGCGTCATTAGAGTCAAATGCATTACAGCAAACATTAGGAAGGTTGAAGTCACTACAGATGAGGAGATGAGGAGGAGTGGGAAATCCAAGTTAACGAGAGAGAATGATAGACTGACCATGAAAGTACTCAAGCATGGATGAAAAATCAGTAAAGAGAATACGAAAAGGACAGTTGGAAGGAGGGCTGTAAGCACAGAGAAGATAAACAATGTGATCACTGAGAACAACAGCACAGACACAACAGAAATCAAAGAAAAAAACACAAAGGAGAGAGGGTGGATGTCAAGGTTAGGGCGAAATGATGCAATGCAAACACCACCATGACGACCATTAGAACGATACATACGGGTGAGAACTTTAAGTTAAGTGTGAAGTTAAGAAAAACAACACTGTCAGCAACAGAAGGATTAAGCCAGGTTTCAGTAATGAAAATTAAATCAACAGGAGACTGCAAGAAGAAATTGTAAGAACTGAGACACCGGCTTAATGAGACAAGGTTGTGACAAAGAGAAACCAGAGTTGTGATGAGGAGTAAGTTTCAAGTAAGAGGGTGGTTAGGATTAGGGGGACGAAGGCCAAAACATTTGCGCTCAGCATCAGAGAGGCGATAGTATTGGATCAAAAGGCCATCGGACAACACTTCAGGATCTATGAGGACATAATGAGACTCTAGATTAAAGACAATATAGAAGGAGGTCAATTTAGAATCCGTAAGTGGTGGAATAGTAAGGACGTCATCAAATTGGAGTGAGGAGGAACGGAGGTGATCAGCAACATCAGAAGCAGAAATAGAGTTAGCAAAATGGCCAATATAGACGTGAGCTTTACGAGGAGGACGAGGAAGAGAACTAATTGGAACAGCAGGCAGTTGACACGAAGAACTAGTACCAAGGATGTGACGAGGGCGATGAAACAGACTGTTCAGGAACAGGTGGCAGCACAGGAGAAGGAGCAACAGCAGGAGCAGAACGTGGAGCAGGATAATTGGGACGATTAGGAATGGTACGTGAGGCAGAAGCACTGTAGGACAACATTTGAGATTGCATTGACGAAACATCCTAGGTGAGCTTAGCAAGGGAGTCTGACAAGGATGACAAGACAATATTGGAAGGGCTGACGTTGGAACACTGGTGTGAACGGAACAGGGAGGTGACAGCTTGGCAAAGCAGAATCATGATGGAACTTTCTTTAAAGCACTAACCACCTAAGAAAATTGTGCATCAGAAAAATTCTGAAGGTCTGCAAGAGATACATTAGCCGCCGGAATGACTAAAATCAAACTAAACTGTATAATAACCAGTGTCATCAAAAGATTTTCCATAAAAAGCAACATTAAGTGATTTAACTACATAAATTACCATCATCTAAAGGTGTAATTCTCATATCAAACACTTAATATATAAATGATTTTCTTGGTTGTAATATTTTCCAACAAGATAAGGTCCCTCATTACCATAATTCAATGCATAACATGGCCTGGTTTAGAAACAATGACAGCTCTCAAACAGTACGTTGTCTACGCTTGGTGTATGAAAACAACTCGGAAAGTCTGTGCCAGACTGGTGAAGAGCATGCCCATGAGGTTTGAGGCTATTATTAAAGCTCATGGATATCCTTTAAAACAGTTGTACTAACTTCTTTTACGCGTTTGTCTTTCATTATTTTATACCCAATAAATATTACTTAAAATTTATGTTTTAATATATATATATATATATATATATATATATATGAGTGGGTGTGTGTTAGTTCTATCACATAATAAAAAAGCTTTAATTAAAGTTATTGCGATTCAATTAAATGATTTAATATTTTCTACCAAAGGCTTGCACCAGCTGTAGTGCTTAGAGTTATTTGACACATTTATTTTCAAATATATATAAAAGATATTTAACGCATTCACGTTTGATTTATCTATCTTTTTAATTGTTAAATTGCCGTTAAATACATGTTTCAATCCATTTGAGGAAATATTGTGATGGGGTTTGCAACCTGCTAAATTAAAAAATATTTGAATTTCTTTTTTGGCTTGAAATGCATTTCAAAATATAATTTAAAATGTAAAGTAAAATTTTAATGCATTTATAATTTATAATTTCATAAAAAGTTTATTCTTTTTTTCAATACATCAGAAATTTACAAATACAATGAATATTAGTAATTTTACGCAAAGAATCAGTTTAGAATTGGAGTAAAATTTTACTATTCAAAGTTATAGAAAACTATATTCTATCCATAGACGAAAATTGAATAGTGCTTATAAATTATAATACACATACCTTATAGCTTCTATTACGAACCATGACACATTTCTTGGTTGATAAAGTTCAATTTCATTCTTGTTCTCCATGTATGAATTCATCATGCGCTTCAAGCCCTTTAGTTTCCGTTCTGCTTTCTAAATGTAGTTTAGTTAAGATTCAGCAGACAAAACATACAGAGTCTACTTATATATGTACCCAGTATCATACAGAAGTCTCTACTCTAAGTTAGGGGTGCAGAAATTACCTGGGCAAACAAATAATTGGAAAAGATGTTATTATTATAAACACATGTTGAGATTAATTTTTCCACATAACACATTTGAGAAAATACCAAATTTCGGCGTTTGATATAAACTTATTCATAAGTATATCCATATTAACGCATTAATATATGCATATGTATAAATACTAGGACAAAGGAATTTAAAGATTAATTAATCAAATAACCGTTAATGTATTTTAGCTATTTAATTAACTATTAATCATAATTCAGTTCCATGTGACTCATTATTCAGTTCTGCTGATTACAATCGTAACAAGACTCATTCGTCATTTGAACGAAATGCTGTTATAGTGCTTGTGTGTCAGACAATATTTGAAAGAGAAAACTCTTATTCCATTTCTGCCTTTTAACTAATTTTATCTATAATTAATCTCATGTTATTTAAAAGTTATCTATTAAAAGGCAATTATTAGTTTCCAACCCTAATAAATACATAAACACCCATATACAATATATATATA
>CABFPE010000062.1:1513482-1530455 GCA_900660155.1 Hofstenia miamia | reverse complement strand
CAGTATGCCTTTCTTACAATCTTATTTAAGAAATGTTTATTAAACAATAGGAAGGGCTATGTATAAAAAATTCTTTGAGCCCAATATTTTTAAAAAATATTCAATGATTTTATGTACGAGCCGAGCCGAACCTAATTAATTAATTTTAATACAAACTTCGAGTTTTCATTGAAGTAGCATTGTAAAACACGTACCAAAGTGTACAGTTCCGGGTTATATTTACCAGAGATCGAGTATTTATTATAAATTGGATTAAAGTGATATTGGTATGCAAAAAAAAACTATATAGGTGCTAAATACTAATCTTTAGGTAAAATCGTCTTAGTAATAGGCGAATAAGAAACGAGCTTGTTAATAAGCAACATTTGATTGGATAAGAGTAAATTAGGTTGACTACCGCTGCCACCGCGAATGAAGTGTGCATGAAATTTAATTGTTAAATAAACAAACCCTTCCGCTGTTTACAGTTGGGTTTCAGTGGGCACTGAAAATGCAAACCGGTGGATGCGCGAATGCTCTAGTTGACACTTAGTGCAAAACCGGTGCGCTGCGCGAACGCACCCATTGTAACATTTTCAATTGCTTACATACCCTTAATAAGAATAATAATAATAAAAGTAATAATCATAAAGGTTTAAATTCCTGTGCAAAAACATTATAATTAAGCTTGACACTTAGGTATTACAAATGCATTGATTTGCCATTATTGTCTCATTTTGAGAGTGAATTGGAAATATCAATACATTGTAGTTTCGAAATATACATTGTACTGTGCTACTCACCATCGGCCTCATAAAAACAAATTCCTTTAACTTAGTGCTTCATGATGGACAAAATTAGTTTTGTACTAAAACTTAAGTTTGTAAATATCTTGATATTTTTTCAATAGTCTTTAAGTAGATTTGTGAAAAATGGGGAGTACATGGATATGTTATTTACGTTATCAAAATATTTTCGTTATACTCTATCGAAGAAATATTAGTTACTTTCAAATATTCTATTTTAAATATCAATTGACAAATAATAGTGTTGTATTCATAATGTTGTCTAGTTTCTGTATACTAATCTGAGATCAATCTTTATCATCTACATAGTATGCCGGCCTGCTTAGGATAATAATTGATATTGGTCTAAAATTGTTTGCATCAGTTCCCTTCTTTGGGTACTCTGCATCAGAAATGTTTAGTAAGTATAACTTTCATGTCGAACAACCCCTCTTAAACTCCAACGCTTCTTTAGTACCTCACAAACGCTTTCTAACGTAAGCTGTATAAAACCATATCTTGAAATTATTTTCAATTTTATGAATGCATGTCTACAATACAGAATTGCAGTAATATATATATATATATATATATATATATATATACTGTATATAAATGTACTATGTTACTGAGCATCAATTTGTTTATGAAATGTAATCAATTCACCACATACCTTTAATTGGATTTTTAACAAATTGCGGTAAGACATAAAGTATCATGCGAATTTTAAACTAACGAATTAACTTTTTAATTATTTGATGTGTTAATAAATTATACATTGAGGTACATTCTTAGAAAATGAAGCTTTTCAATACATAAAGAGAAGTTTTAAGATCGGCATAACCAGGATCAATTGACGAAGGTTCGTAACAAAATAACCTTCATTTAATTAATAGTGGATTTAATAATAACTTTCATAAACTTTGTTAAAATAAATGATTTGTTTACTCAAATTTGGGAGAAAAGCAAAGGTACGTTTCATCCGGGGACATAAATGAAACAAAATTTTTAATTAATAACAAAATGTAATATTTTAGCAGAAATACGTACAAAAAATGCATATCATTTATTAATAAAAGTGCTCACATATTACTTAAACATGAAATTAATTCCTTTTTAAACATAAATTTTGTCTTGATGCCATTGCAAGGACTGCCCTAGAGCCATTATTAGGTTAGCAGGTCACTAGGTCAGTACTTTCTTGTAACTGAACAATGTTATATTTTAACAAAAACATTCAATTATATTTCGACTTCCTATGCCATCATTTGTTTCCTTACAAACTAAATAAAGGTAATGAGCAGGAAACTAATTTAACCATCTCAAAACATCTAAAAGATTGTGTACTAAGTTATGGCTTTGTAAGTCAAAATATATTTGAATGTATTTATTAATGTTAGAAAAAATTTACAAAAATTCAATGTTATACACACTAACAATGATATTATAATAATCTTTTACAAATCCAACTAAATATAAATTTTACTGTAAAGATAAAAATAGTTAGTGAACATACGAGTCCGTATCAACAATAGCCTTAGAATAATATCAAATTAAATTTCGGTCAATTTTTTAGGACTCTCTGTATATGCCTATTTATACATTAATTCATTTTTAGGTTTGTAGTTATTTGAATTTTTTTGCAAATTACTGGACATTCTTCTAAAAATCAGTGTGGTAAGACTTCATTCAATGGAGAAAGATATGTAAAATCGGAAATTCTTGCATAAAACGAATTCATCCACCATGTTGTCAAAACCTGACTCTAGCCATTTCGATATGATTCTAATACTTTGGGGAGCATTTCAGATGCACTAGGCTTTACAGTTGAACAAATTTGAAAGACGAAGATCTTAATTTTTTCATCATCTGTAACCCTGATTTCCAAGTATATTGAAAATAATTATTCATGTGCTGAATAATAATATTTATGAAGATAGACATGGTTTTCTAAATATAATTGTATTTTTCATATTGAGCTTAAACCTATTGAATGTGTACATATCTGAACCTTATCTGACCTGGACTTGTTGTCTTTCTCAGGTCTGATGATGATCTGATTGCCTATCTAACTCTGGATTGGATTATGATAATGAAATGAAGCTTTCTACAAAGATTCTCTACATCTAGTTGCAATTTTCTTTATTTAAACAAACTTCTCAATGCTTTTGATTATATATCTTTACATTACCCAAACAGCCCAGGATTACTTTCTAAAAATTTTAGTCTTTTTCATTAACACGTGTCAAGAAATCAAAGACAGATTACTTCTATTTTAAATGTATCACTCACTTGGCAAACTTTATTCATGTCAACACGAATATTAATTTATTTGATGAGTACCACACTGTCAAAAAAATCTGCTATATCTCAATTGCATTTTTAATATGTATATTAAATGCACATATTATCTTGTTTGCCAATCATCTTGCAGTTCATCATTCCATAAATGATTTTGTTGACTGTTAAATATATTTGTAGACCTGTGTTAAGGTAATAAATCTNAATTTCGGTCAATTTTTTAGGACTCTCTGTATATGCCTATTTATACATTAATTCATTTTTAGGTTTGTAGTTATTTGAATTTTTTTGCAAATTACTGGACATTCTTCTAAAAATCAGTGTGGTAAGACTTCATTCAATGGAGAAAGATATGTAAAATCGGAAATTCTTGCATAAAACGAATTCATCCACCATGTTGTCAAAACCTGACTCTAGCCATTTCGATATGATTCTAATACTTTGGGGAGCATTTCAGATGCACTAGGCTTTACAGTTGAACAAATTTGAAAGACGAAGATCTTAATTTTTTCATCATCTGTAACCCTGATTTCCAAGTAATATTGAAAATAATAGACATGGTTTTCTAAATATAATTGTATTTTTCATATTGAGCTTAAACCTATTGAATGTGTACATATCTGAACCTTATCTGACCTGGACTTGTTGTCTTTCTCAGGTCTGATGATGATCTGATTGCCTATCTAACTCTGGATTGGATTATGATAATGAAATGAAGCTTTCTACAAAGATTCTCTACATCTAGTTGCAATTTTCTTTATTTAAACAAACTTCTCAATGCTTTTGATTATATATCTTTACATTACCCAAACAGCCCAGGATTACTTTCTAAAAATTTTAGTCTTTTTCATTAACACGTGTCAAGAAATCAAAGACAGATTACTTCTATTTTAAATGTATCACTCACTTGGCAAACTTTATTCATGTCAACACGAATATTAATTTATTTGATGAGTACCACACTGTCAAAAAAATCTGCTATATCTCAATTGCATTTTTAATATGTATATTAAATGCACATATTATCTTGTTTGCCAATCATCTTGCAGTTCATCATTCCATAAATGATTTTGTTGACTGTTAAATATATTTGTAGACCTGTGTTAAGGTAATAAATCTATTTAATTATAATAATAAAAATACATAGAGTTTGATGTCACTGATTTTGCATGAAAACTTTGGCAGAGCTATAATAAACGATATGAGCAAGGATGGTCAACTTTATAAAAGGAAATAAATCTACTCCAAAACATCTCCTTTAATTGGTTTTAACAGGATTAGGTTTATTAAAGAGACATATAGCACTATTAAGTTGGATATAATTCGCAAGCTCCAAATTAGGAATCAGTGAAATTACTACGAATTTAGAGGTAAAAAATATCAAACAATAACAGTTCAAACAGTAAGGAGATCTTCGGTAGTAAATCAATGGGCTGATAATTTGATACAACATTATTAGATCCAAATTTTTGAATTGGACAGATATTGTTAAACTTCCAACATTGAGCATAAATGTTTATACTAAGAATATGGTTAAAAAATCTAGCTACACATAGAGTTGAGTCAGTGGCATAATTGTAAGGAAAGAGTCCAGGTAGGTTTTCAGGAACACAACCATTTGTTTTGCTAGAAAGGATTGCTTTTTCTATATCCTTCATGTTGAAACGAGTGTTAGAAAGTAAATCTGGATTATATAAAAGTGGAGTAATTGCTTCAGTCCAAGGTGAAAATACTGATATAAAATATTCAGTCCAAGGTGAAAATACTGATATAAAATAACTATTGAATATGTCAGCAACTTCAATATCACTATTGGCAATAATATCATTGAGAACCATTGGACGAGGATAGTTTGAAAAGGAAAAAGATTGAAGGAATCTATAACCTTGATTAATATTGCTCTTGTCAGAATGTGATCCAACTACAATACTTAGTCCAATTTAATTGAGTGGAAAAGTTCAGTATTGCGCGACTTGTATTTAATAAAGTGGCTTAAACTAGAAATTTTAGCATATAAATGATTTGCAGTACTGACCTTGTTGGATAAATGAACAGTATGTGAACTGAAAAATTTGATAAACAACATCGTTTCAGTTGCTTTCTTGTAACAAAGTTTCAGATTATAGAAAACGTTTATCATACCACTCATGTACATTGCTAAGATTTTAAAGTGAATCTCAAAGAAAAACAAAGAAGTTGCCAATGCTAGAGATAAATTTTCAGAATTTGCTTGAGAGTGTGACAAAGTTGGTGTTTCATCATAATTTGGATCAAATTTAGAAAAACTAATAATTGAATAATGGCATTGTAATACAAAAATAAATTTCTGGTCGTCACTGTAGATCTGCCATCCGTTGTGATGGAATGGCAAGAAGAATTAGAGCAATATGCGGAATATCTCAAGATGAGTGATGATGCTGTGCAAATACATTTGCTGAGTGTGTTGCCTTCTGATATTCAAAATTGTGCAATGATTTGGTTGTCAACACAGAAACATGCAACCTCTCGAAATCTTGCAGTTTTTCTCAGCACTATTCCATATCCACCAACGATATCAACAAGTGCTGCTAGTATTACAAATGTAGTCACTGGACAAAGGCTCATTTGTAAACAATGCACAAAGAATCATGCAGGTAAATGCTGGAAGGATATAACATTACAAAATTTTGTCCAAAAAACGAGAAATCCGAGCTTCGCAATTAGCTGCATATCATGGAACTGGGGACAACAGTATTTCTAGGCAGGTTCTATGAATTCAGAACAGTAAAGTGCGAACTTTATTGGATTCGGGTAGTAACGTAAATATGCTTACAAGAGATACTGCAAAGCAATTGAACCTTTTTGTTAGGAAAGATCAAAAACCTTGGTTTCGAAGGACAGTTTCTGGGCAACAACCAACATTTGATGACACAACAACAAGCGTTAAAGCAAGTTGGGGATCTCTTGTTCTAATTGAATTTTATGTTGTTGAAAAGGTAACACATGATGCTATTATTGGCATTGATGGTCTGAAGAAACTTCAAGTGAATTTGGATTTTGATAAAACGTGTTTTGTTCCTTATCTTTACAATCTATTCATGAGCAAGTAGAGATTGGTGAACAGTTGAATGAAAAAAAACGTGTACAAATACTCAAAGTATTGAATGACTTCCAAGATGTTTTTGCTAAAAAATGACGAGGACTTTAGTAAAACAAAAGCAGTTGAACAGGTAATTCACACTTATCATGAACAACCAGTTTAGGCCCCTGCGAGGGCTCAGGCTCGCGAGCTTTGTTGAAGCTCAGGCTCGGCTAATGAAAATTAAATGAAAAAACAAAGACTGCTTTCCCTTATCTCTAATACACGAACTTGTTGTGAAGTTGAATGGTTGAAAATACTTTACAACACTTGATTTGGCAGCCAGATATTGGGAAGTACCCCTAGAAGAATGATCAAAAGAATAAACCACCTCCATTCTGGACGATGATTTGTATGAATTAGAAGTCATGGGTTTTGGCCTAACCAATGCTCCTGCAACTTTCCAAAGATTACTATGCACTATATTGAGGGATTTGGGCTTGTTGCCATACATTGATGATATCATTGTTTCAAGTAGTTCTCTCCAATCTCATTTGCAGTCTATTTGATCAGTTTTATCAAGACCTCAAGAAAATGGGCTAAAGCTTCAAACTAAGAAATGACATTTTGCAATGAATTGGTAATTTACTTAGGATTCCTAATAGACGAGACAGGAGTTAGAAGTGATCCTAAAAAGATTAAAGCAATTGTTTGTTTAAGCACACTGAAAAATACGAAAAAGGCAGATTCTTTCTGTGGCATGATAAATTACCACAGTAGATTTATAAAAATTATGTAGATACTATGAAACCTATATTTGAAGCGAAAGAGAGAAAGCCATTCTTTTGGGACAAGACTTGTCAACAATTATTTGAAAAACTCAAGGAGTATCTGAAGAACAACATGACACATTGATATCCGGATTTCTCCAAAAAATTCACCTTAAAATGTGATGCAAGTGATGTTGCAGTTGGTGCTATACTTGAACAAAATGGTATGCCAATTGAATATTACAGCAAGGTACTCAATAAATCGCAACACAATTATTCTGCTACTGATAAGATACTTCTCACAGTAACGACCACTTTGAAACACTTCAGACCAATGCTGGTTGGACGAAGATTCATTGTTCTAACTGACCATCAACCACTCTTGGGCTTAGTTAAAGAGACACATGCAAATACACATCATGCTTGATATATGATGAACTTGGAAGAATTTAATATTGAATGGAAGTACATTAGAGGTACCAATAATCATGAAGCAGATGCAATGTCAAGGTTAACAATTGAGAGCAATTTGAATCTAAAAGCTTTGGTTTTTGAGCTGAATACATGTTGTGTTAATGCTGCTTCCACTGATGAAGACATTGATAATATAATTTGGGAATATCATAATGCAGCTCATTTTGGTGTTAAAAGGTTATAAGTTCTTTAAAAGCAAATTGTCACAATTTTCATTCAATGCGAAAAACAGTAAGTCAACTTGTGAAAAATTGTGAGATATGTCATCAAGGAAAGTCATATGGAACTGAAATAGCTCCTGGAAAACTGCCAAGTCATAAAACAGTTCAGCCAAGAGAATTTGTTTGAATAGTTATAGTTGGGCCATTGTCGAAATCATATTCTTATCACTCACTGGACTGAGGCAATGCTGACAATCTCAATAGATACCAAGCATGTTACAAAAGTATTCGTAAATAATTAGGTCTATCAATTTGGAGTGCCCAGAACAATGCACTCAGATCGTGGTCACCAGTTCATTTCAGATATTTGGAAGAGCTTATCAAGTCACTTTGGAATCAAGAAATCACTTACTACGCCCTACCATCCCCAAGGAAACGGATTGATCTAACAAACTCATAGAACAAAAAAAGAAAAACTAAGGTGTAAATTATTGGAAAAACAAAACACCTGATCACATTGTGCGCAAGAAGTGGTGTTTAACATAAATAGAAGTTTCTGTGAGACAACTGATATTTCACCCTTCAAAATGTTATTTGGTAAGGAACTGTGTATACCAGTAGACTGGCTAAATAATCACAAAAAGTTTGAAGGTTGTCAATTCATGTGCACGAAAATCACAAAAAGTTTGAAGGTTGTCAATTCATGTGCACGAAATTCTCCCATGTAAGAGATTTCTTATCAAGAAATACCTTTGAACCTAGATTATGTAAAAAAACAAAGGCTTTGCGCAGAATAAATCAACTTCTCATTCAATTGGTTGACGTACGAAGTGTAAGCATGGCACAACTGCTCAATTTTAAGGGGGAGTAGTGTAGTGTACAAATATTATAGGTAAGTAATTGTGTCAATGCGTGTCAATGTTATTATAAATAGTGCAGCGAAATCAGTAGTTCCAGAATTGCTGCTCATCGTATGTTTGATGTTGTATTGCTGAAATAAATAGTTATCTGATCTTCTATAATGTTACATGCACTCTTTTCTTAATTACAATTGTAAGCATTGTAGATGTAATTGTTCATTTAAACTTTACTAATTATTATTTTTTGGATGTTTGTAATATTTTTTTCACATCAATATTATATTAATTATTTATTTTTCATCTATTTTTATTTTATTTGTAGTAATTTTCTTTGACAATAATTTCGTATTACTGCTACTAATTCATCAACGTTCCAATATATGGTTTTCCAAGTGATCTTCGAAATACGGACAATTTGTCTGGCCAGTCTGCCAAATATAATTACTAATGTAATGCAAAATATGGCAGTGTGTGGATTACATTTCCAGGACGGCGTGCAAAAAGATAAAACAAAAGGTAGTGTTTTTTGCAATGTGTACATGTCTGAGCGTCTAATGTATAGATTAATATGTACATTATAATAACTCATGTAGATCCTAATTAGGCTATTCGTTGACTTCATATACAGTTTCGATTACATATCAGATTTTTTAGTAAATTATATGTTCAAGAAATGTTGAAGTTTGATCTTTTCCTATTTCGACAGTAAATTTTAATTCTTCAACTTGGTTGTTTAGATATTTTTTATAAATACAGCAGAATTGCTTTATAAAACTAAAGAGGCTTTAACGGCAGTTCCAACTCTGATATCGCAGTCACTCCCCAGCTGCTAATTTAAATTTGCTATATCAATATTTCAAAATGTATTCCTAATATTTTTTTTTTCATAAATGTCAGCAATAGTGTACCACTTTTTTAAGAATTTCTAACGATTCTCATTGGTGGTGACAGGCAATTAACGTATTTCTAGCAAATTTGACGAAACTAAGACTCTAGTAGTAAGTCAGAACTAACGCATCATAAATATCCTTACAATTATTATCATAACATGTAGAGGAATATTGTACGATTAGTAAAAATTTAATCAAATATATAATGAAAGTATTATGAAAAATCATATTAAACAGCCTCAGTCCCCTCATCAGAAATTTCTGATTTTAAATGACTTAAAAGTTGTTCATTAATTCGTGTGTGCCTCTCCGAAATATAAGATTTTTGACAAAACTCCACATGTATCACTACTGCATGTTATGTTTTTTTAATAATTCTAAATTAGCAGTTATTGTAGATTTATTTTGTAGTAATTTATTTTTCTGTAATTCATTGAATTAATAATTGTTTTGTACCAGCAAAATGTCTCCGATCAGAATGTCCTGTATACTCTTCTGATTAAGATTCATAGGCAAAATGCAATTTTGCCTAATTACTGTAGTGGAGGATAATGAAAAATCTGACAAAGAAAAGTTTTTAGAATTTCAAATTCATTTATTGAATAGTAATGTTAAAGATACAACAACAAGTTTCTATGATCAAACTGACGTCATATTAGCGTTAGGATTATATTCATTAAGTAGACCTGCCTATCAATATGTTCTCAATTATTGTTGTTATTTGCAAAAAAAAATTATTTGACGTCTATTTGATATTGGAAATGTAAAGTCTTCAATTCAATTTAAGAGAAACTTGAACTTATTTGAGAAGCCTTTATATCAATAGATGATCAAGATCAATTAAGTTTTCTATATAAGATTTGGCAGTTAGCTCCATTTATGGCTCCTGTCAAAGCTTCAAATCGTTCAAAATCTTTAACAATGGACACTTCAAATACATTAATGCGGACAAGTAATGGTTTTGTTGCATTGACCAAAAATTTATTACATGCAACTAGAAGTTATCAAAACAAATATGTCCTTCTTCTAAAATTTGGTGCAGATACAATTGAAAAATTGTTTGCGCATTTCAGAAGATCTGCAGGTTGCAATTACTATATTCAAAGAAATCGATTAGATCAAGCGAAGCTATTTTGGCACCTCAATGTAATGCCGCAAGTTTTAGATGGTTCTCTCTTATGTGAATTGTGTGATTATGCGTTTCATGCAGAAGAAATTACATATATTAACAGTTTGAATCCAAGCTCAATTCAGTTTATCTTATATAAGGATACACTCAACGTTCTTTTATATGTTTGTGGCTATATTGTTCGAATTGATAAACATGAGTTGTCATCTGTAACAGTTGATATGAGTTCGTATTTGGAGACTTATTCAAGAGGAGGATTGCACATTCCTTGTAATAAGTTAGTAATTTTTTTCTCGTTTTGTGTAATGTTTTTCTAACATTCAATGGAAACTTTGGGGAAACAATTTTGCAGAAAACGCTTAATTAGAGGGATGAAATAAATTGCTTCAGAACATAAGTCTATGTTTAAATCTCTTAATGGAATTTGTTTGAAAGGATCAAATATATTATTGAACAATTTAACTAAACTCTTCGAAGAGTTTAGAAAAGATTCAAAAAAGATTTTGAAGTTCAAATAAAATTTAAATTTGTAATTGTGTGTTTTAGTATGCTTTTTATTAAATGCAATGTTGTAAAATAAAACTTTATTTCAGTTTTGCTATAAATATTTCTGTATTTCAACAGAAATTATCCGCCCAGGTAAAATTAATCTCAAATAGCAGTTCATGGCCTGTCTCAGTATCGCCTTGACTCACATATTTAAAATGTTAATTTTTGCAAATGACTGATGAATTTTTTTAAACAGAATTTTTTTGGAAAGTTACAGAGAATTCGATTAATTTCAAGAATTCGAAAGCTGTGAAAATAAATTTGACAAATCATTTTTGATGTTCACTACATGTGTTTTCTGTAAAAATTTGAGCAAACTATCTCAGTTGATTTGATACAATCTAATGCTAATTTTGACAATTGCATGTGTATATTTATAATAAAGTTCAATCTCTTCATTTCTAAAATATCATTGTTTGCAAAAGAGTTCAAATTAATATTCTACAATGCAGTGTTTCTATTATGTTTGCGTGGCAAACTTCAAATACACTTGTATGCCGTTTATATTCTCATGAAGATAAGATAGAATTGATTCACATATTTCTAAAAGTGAACATTTATAGATTACTAATAGTGAAAGAATCATAATAGATGATTTAGCAGGGGCCTAGTAAAGTTGACATTAATCAACCTAATTGCGGAAAAGAAAAACTCACAATCCTTACTGAACTAATAATGTCTGAACTAATTACATAGCAGACTTATCAACGAGCTGAGCTTCTGAAAATGTCCGCTAATTGATAATGCTACTTTTTAGAGTGCATGGACAACTTAAAATGCGGGCAAGTCATCTGCAGCAATATACTAAAATAGCCGTGTATATGACTTAATATAACCAAGTAAAAATTGTAATAGACCAAAATTCGTAATTTCATCTTGCTCTTATCACTTATCAAACTCTGTTATTGTTTCTTGTGTTCGCTACATATATTTTGAATGAATGTTGTTGTCTGTGGTAAACGTAGATCCGGCTGCTACACAACGATGCATTCTAAAGAAAATATATTTGAAATCACAAGCATATCAGAAAAATGAGAGTTTAACGAACAATGCATGAACAATTTGCTTTTAGAATAAAACAAATTTATTTTGCAATTGTTGCATATGTCGTCGATTGACCTCGTATGTGAATAGCTTCTTTTCGGTTGAATTCAATTACAAGAGCATCGGAGGTCAAATCTGCAAAAGAAATCAAGCTTCTTGCTGCAGTAGTTGCATAAATTATTAATGCACGGTAATTAGCAATGAAACAACCCCTATCTCTATCTGACAGCTATTGAAGCCTTTGAGTTTTTTGTACAACAAAACCAGAATTCACATAAGAGATAGCAAATTTGCAGCATTTCGACTTACGCATCATGTGTTAACAGAAAAGTTTTTGGTTACTTGAATAATCAATCCAAAATGCTTGATTTTTTCCGAGGTATGGGGAATTATTGGCAAATATTAATGTGTATCTACTACCAATAAGGCTTGGATGCCCTATTTCTGAAATTGTTTTAGAAATAATGTCAAATATACTTTGTCATCAAATATATTTCACTGCTTAAATAAGTTTGAGATAATTGCCCATAAAATTGAACGCGTTTTGTAATTATTAGTAATTCACTAACGTAAAACTTCATTTTGTAGAATTGCGTAATTATCATAAGAGTGAATCACATGTTTTATTTCCGCACATTCCTAGTTATTAGAGAACTGTTAGTTAAAATTGCACTTATATATTTCTCTATCGTTTTATCAAATTGAAAGCTAAACTGGGAATTGTTAAATTTTTACAGAAAAAGTAAACCTTCAAAATTCATATTAGGCCAAAAAGTTTGAATTTCCGAAGTTGTAGCCAAATTCATTGAAACATTTATTGTACATTTATTTGAAATTTAGACAACCGATATATATTTAACCGTTCTACGTCATTTGGGGGTGTTTCTGTAACCCCACAATCCTTAATTACGTTGCTGAAAGACAGGAAATTCCGGTAAACCAACAAAAACTTTTTATATGAACCTAAATGTCTAATAATGCTAAATAGCAGCAATTTTTAGTAGCTTTATTTACAACATTAACTGCATTGCTATGATTATCGTCATATATGGGGTATGTTCGTCACCCCAAGGTATTTAGTCTAACAAATATTAAGAATACTGTATTATGTCAAATCAGTTTATATCTTAGATTATATACATTCAACTCTCCTTTCAAATCTCTAATCGAAGTAAACAATTTATGTTGGCAAATAGCGGGTCCCATCATTTGCCCACATAAATTGTTTACTGGGATGTTGTTTGTAAATATTTGCGGAAGTTGGTAATAAAGTTTTTTCAATCATGATTCAAGATTCAAGTAATGAAGATATTTTGATAATGGTAGTTCACCTGTATTAGGAAATTTTGAACTCTAATATTGAGCCTGAAATATGTTCAATTCTTAACCTTTAACCCGATCTGGCCTGTCTAACAATGATCCGTACCCCAAGTCAATCAAAGAAGGATTACTAGTATAATACGCGCAAAAATGTATAGCATAAAAGCATCAATGAAAACAAGCCGAAATCAATAAAAAATACAAGTATAATTAGAATCTTTAAGAATTTTAAAGATGGAAGGGTTTGACTTCTTAAATTATTCCTTAATTCTATTAGTGTTCTTCCTCCCTAACAATTATGAATGACCCGCGACCCGATTTGTCTAAGAGTGCCAAGCAACCCCACTCGTCGAATTTTTGCCCTTGATGCCGGACGAATTGACCCGTAACTACCCTGAATGAGATACAGAAATATTAATTGTAGTGTAGTATTAGGTCAAATCCGGGACATCTTGGCAATGCCGGACGGCAATTATATCGATGGTCTAACTCAAATATCAACATGCACCCTGGTTTGAGAAGAGGCATCATGAAAAGTATTTAGCTTACGATGTGGAATCTGGTTTTGCACTTAACCAATTACCATACATGTGAGAAGTTACACTGATTGGTGCATAAAATACAGAAATTACAATTCCCAATACAGTCACATTGAAATAAGCTAGCCTATATCTAAATCAAGTTTATAACATTGCTATGGGCCTTTTTTTTACTTCATGCCATCCTGTAAATTATTTTTTGACAAATTTTTTGCACTTTGCAAAAAATCCACGCACAAGAGAATTTGCAAAATTAATCAGTTAACATCATATATTTCACAGCATTTCACTTTGGCCACATTTAAGCAAAGGATATTCTTGATATCTTTAATGTATCTCACTGAGTACAATTTCACGGATTTCTATAACACTTAGTGTTAAACAACTAGTTTAACAAGCATTTTAAAATATGATCATAAAAAAGATGTATTGAATGAAAGAGTAAGAAAAATCTGCATAAAAATTAGCCTGGATTAATAAAGGTTCGTTTTGGGCTAGTTGTGTATCCAATGCAGTGTTCAAGCTCAGCTCGGCTCCGATTGGTACGTTAGAAGCTCGGCTTGTTGACAGGTCTGGTAGTAATAATTGTAGTAATACCTATATCAAATGAATGTGTGACTATATGCGTCAATGGATGAGCGACTCTATAGAATTAAAGAAGACAAGGCCTCCACTTAAAAAAGAACGGAGAAGATGCCTTTTTTCCATGCAAATATTTACAAAGTACTACAGAAAAGTGTTACAAGCTTTCAAATATTGTTGTAAACCGCATGCTATAAGTGAGAGAATTTATGCAGATTGAACACAATTCTTTAAATTTATTTTATATTAAATAATAAAATTAAAATTTGTTACGCCAAACGACGATGCCCATATTTTAAAAGTAACGACGTAGAAGGGTTAAAGACATGTCAAGTAAACCACACTTTTAACAATCATATCTAGCAATTTTTTTTGTATAAATTTGATTCAAAACCTACATAAATATGAAATAAAACAATTATACTTTTGTATTATTAGCTTGTGTGTTTTTATTCTTTTATTACAAAAATTTGTGTTTGAGGTTGCAAAAGAATTGTTTCCATATAGATACAAAGCCTCGCCCTTTATTGAAATTAATTGTTAAAATCAACACTTAATAATATTAATATGTGAAAGTGTGTTTTGCAAAATATCATGAAAATTCCTGAAAAAATCATCTGACATTTAATTTCCTATTTTTCATTTTTTACCAATTTCAGCATGACATCAATAGCAATGTTTCAGTGGAAAATTATTAAATAAAATTATAATTTTAACATATCTAACAGCAAAATTGTGCAATCACTAACAGCCTTTTCCTCCAACTAGAAAATAGCAAGATGTGGATGGGTGTAGTGCCAATATGTTTGTAACGATTATCCATAATAGAGAAGAAGCAAAAATAAACACGAAAATATTTCGTAACAAAGGACATTTTTGCCCCAATCGCAGATTTTCTTGCATCTTCTTTTTTTGATCCGTAAGCAGTGTATAGATCAAAATCAACCCACAAAAATTGATAAATTTGCAAGTTAGAATTGAAAGAAAAACTGCCCAACGATCATCGTCTGAATCTCTCAGATATCTGTCATCCTCGGAAACATCAAATTCAGCTGAAACAATGTTTCCAATAACTAATGAAATGGGTGACGTTGATGACCACACTGCCATATACATACCAAATGTGATACCTTCAAACGTTGATTCGGTCATCTCACCACAAACTTGAATTGTTAATACAATCATTAGACCCCAAGAAAATTGAACCAAAAGCGCTTCGGAAATATAAAAATACGGATTTCTTAACCAATCGAATATAGTAATGGAGTCGATCAGTATACTAACAATTAGTATAAAGATATTAGTGAAACAAAGTATTTTACGCCATGATGTATTAATGAAGTAGCATTTATAGATGTACATACCTAAGGATAACAGAACTCTTGCAAGAAGATTTGAAATTGTATTTGCAGTTGGATCTACTTTGGCCCATTTTGACTTTACCTTAACAGCTGCTGAGGACTGTACACTAATAATTATGTAGTAAAAATACAGAAAAAAGCTAAATCGCACAAATTCTTTTTCTGCAATTATTGACCAAAAGTCCTTGATATATTTTTCCAAGAATTGCCAAGAAAAATATTTCACTTTACAATGTTCTATCGTAAAAAAGGAGGCAGAACATATCCCTCCAATACAGACAACAGCAAGATATATAAAGTAACTAGAAATAGGTATTTCCCAACAAAATACACCACCGTAACTAGGACCATTTAATAGCAAACCAATTATTAAAATTGTTGCAATATGACCCGCTGATTCCGAAATGGTTGCATATGTCGTCGACTGACCTCGTATATTAATGGGCTCTCTTCGATTGTATTCAATTACAAGAGCGTCGGAGGCCATATCTGCAATAGAAAGCATGCAGGTTGCTGCAGCAATTGCATAAATGTATGGAACTGCAGTTTCTACATTTGAAGGATTGTTTATCAAAGTTTTGTTAAGATTGCAGCCATCAACTGTATAATATGGCTCAGGTTTTTTCATAAATGCACAAAAAATGAAAGCCACGAGAGCACCACTCCAGCCCAGAATCATATAAGGTAACCTTCGCTTTCCGCAAATGGGCAGAGCATCAGTCGCAATTCCCCATACAATTTTCAAAGCCCATAAAATTTGGATCATCGACATGACTGCGTTATACTGATGACCAGGTAAATTTAGATAGAGTTGAAAGAATGCATAAATGAAGGCTCTTCCCCAAACAAAATCCATAAGAATACCTTGGCAGAATTTGTTGTAGAGTACGCCAGCAGTTTTGATCTGAAAGTAATTGATTTGTCCTCCAGCATCTAATGCTGTTGTCTCATCCATCTTTGTGAGCCGAGTGGTTAAACTGAACAAATATTTAAATAATGCGATAAGAATATAGACTATCATAAATGGTTTACTTTAAAATAAAAATCATATGATTATTAAATTTACTAACGATTGGATCACACTAAACATTTCAATACACTCTAAATTCATTTAAGAATATCAAATTCTAGAGAGACATTTGTTTGTACATAGAATATATATATATATATA
>CABFPE010000062.1:1446415-1458937 GCA_900660155.1 Hofstenia miamia | reverse complement strand
TACTGTAGGTTATACATATTTTATCTTATAGACTTAGGTGACCTATAATAGACCAATAACTAGACTGAGCATGCATTATTGTTGTTTAAATGTAAGGTAGGAAGCTGCAGGTTATTATGTAACTTATTTTAATTAACCATTACCAATAGTTTTTGGTAATGGCTGAAGCAATAATTATTAAGCAGCTAGTAACATTGCAAGGTTGCAAAGTGACACAAATACACATTACAAATTGAGTCTAAGTCAGTTACAAATAGCATTGAGAACTACACTGAGTTAGGATAGGGAACACATAAGAACACCGTTGAGCTGAGGCTTGGAACCACTTAATCAGTGATGGAAACACATGTAAAGTGATTCAGAGATCAGAGTTAGCCAGAGGCCATACCAAATCACAGAGCAGAACTGCAATGGCAGTGTACCTAAACAGTATCCAGTTACTTTAGTTAAGTGAAGATTAACTAAACATATACAACATCAGAGTAAAGAGTTACCATATGTACATCCCTACCTGCTTAGAACAAAGAACAATAATTTAAAAGAAGAATTTAATCTATGTTAACACTTGGTAGTTAATGCTACACTAAATAATAGCATGTAATTACCATGCATTTGCATTAACCAATGGTATATTATCATCACAGTGTAATAAATTATCAGTGCATGTTCATGTTACATTCAAACAGAAAGGTTTATTATATCTAGACATAGCCTTATACCTAACCTAATGTGGTCAACAATTTGGGCTGTTAGCTGTTTGAAACTACTCATTGAATCAGCAAAGAAGAGTGACTCCCAAATTATCACTGGAAACTTACACAATTACTATAATTAACATAATGCAAAAATTCAAAATAATGGTAAAGAAAAAGCAAATGCAAATTAGGTGAGATAAACTCTATTGAATAATCAGTACATTGTTGCTCATATTTATACAATTGAGAAATTATTACCTGCCTTTGTTTACAACATAAAATCAGAGATCATGTTTTCCTTGTAAATTAAATTGAGCAATAATAATACATAGCACCAAACTGAGGGGACATTATTCTAGCATTGTAAACTAAACTTGAAATGAAATTAATTATGTCACATTGACATCACTAAAAAGAATTACAATCAACATAATTGATAAAAAATGGCAAAAAGTCCCTGAGTAACTCTACATGCCCCCTTGCTCAATTTAATTCTGTGGCACCAGCTGGAGGGGTGGACCCAATACTATTTTCTGAGTGGCTTTGACCATTTTGATTGCTAAAACATCATCCCAACTCTGAACTTCTGCATACTGTGGTTTTCTGGTGACTTGCATGAGTGTCTCTCTTTGGGTAACTACTTCATCTCTTAATCTAAATAACTGCAAGCTGGGAAGCCTTGAGCTTATGGAAAAATTTTGACACAAACTGTTTAATTTCTGTGTAAGCATATCATAAAACCTTTCATAGAGGCAGAATCCTTTAAGGGGGATCATCAAAGTAATTAATGCATCCATATCAGAGGTGTGGGAATCTCTGGCACTAATATAAGTCTGGGTAAAAGTGAACAAATACCTTGCATAATGATCCCATCCAAGTGGCTTGATCAATGAAAAGTGAGCAGAACTCATGTACTTTTTGTAGCATTATCTGTGTTTATTTTGGGTTTCCTCATAGATGTGATCTCTAATAATGTGTGTAGCACATCTGGTGGCAATAAAATATGGGTGAATAACCTCTTCTCCAATCTTCAACATCTTCTTTGTCTAATCTTCTGCCTTCCTTGAACAAACTGTAGACATGTCTGTGGTTAATCAAAAGACGTCAAGGGGGCTATCAAGTTACTCATTGGGGTTCTATTTACATTTAGTATGTCACTAAAAGGGACACACATGCTACTAATATTAAAGTCTTTTTGGTGTGCCAGCTCATCTCACACTTGTGGAGACATTCTTCTCCAGACACAGTATGGAGCCCTGAATGCTTCTGCTGCTCTCAGCTCTTCTATTGGCCAGGCCATTATTTGCCCAGATGAGGTCAGACTTTCCTCAGCACCATCATTGCATCCCTTTTTGTGATCACTTGCCCATCAAGTAGAGACGTTCTTCTCTTATGCCTAGTAGGGGCATCTGAACCTGCTCTACTTTCCATCCTCCTTCTCACTCTGCAGTGGGACAGGGGAGCTGGCAACTTATGTTTTTTCTATATGGGTGTCATTCCTAAATAGACATATAAGATTAAGGTACCAAAAATTGGGATTGAACATTTGTTTTTCCCTGGCCTTCATTGGGGCAATAGATGTGTACTATTAGGATCAGTATTATCAATATTACTATCATAAAATTCAGTTTCATCAAAATCCTCTTCAGAAAAATCAGTTAAATTATCATACTTTTCATAAGTATCATTACCATTATGAACTAATGCAAATTCACTATTGTCATCTATAATGATGTTCTCAATGTTGTTTATGGTTCATTTAAGCCTCTGAAAATGCACAATTTTATCATTATTCAATGTGTAAGTGTTATAATCAAGTACCTTCTCTATTGTAAATAGGCCCTGCCAATTTGTTACTAATTTTCACACTTGATTGTGATCAGTGACAGGACACAGGAAGTAGGCAAAAACTTTGTCACCTTGCTTGTGAGGTTTGCCAAACAATTTTTCATTGAAATTTTGCTTCTGACATATAATAGATTGATTTGTATTATAAAACATGGTTAAATTGACTTGTTGGATTTCACTGATCATCTGTGATACATACTTTTCCAATTTAATTTCATGAGAGTTCAGGAACATCATTGAGAGTGGTGTAAGGGCTTCAAATCCAAACATGGCCTTAAATGGGCTTACTTTGAGTTGAATGTACAGAGGTATTATAAAAGTATTCAATAAACTCAATTACTCATTTCCATTGATTACCTGCAGTGTGTGAGAGATCTACTTGGAGTAACTTGATCAATGTTTGACTTAAGTGTTCTACTAATCCATTGGCTTGCAGATGATATGCTGTAGTGAATTCATGTATTACTTCCATTTCTAGCATTAAGGCATCCATTCCATTATTCTCAAATTGGGGTCCTTGTTCAGAAATGAGTTTCTCCATTGGTCCAAATTTGAAAATCCATTCTTTCACTATCTTTTCTGTGACTCATTTGGCAATCTTACTACTTAAAGGAATGACCCAAGCATACTTAGTGAAGTGGTCAACCATAACTAAAAGATACTGATATTCATCATCATCCTTAGATAAAATCTCTAGTGTAGTCTGGTGTGTTTAACATAGGGATCTTCTTCAATTCTTTTTTTATCTGTTCCAAGTTTTCTTGCTCAGACCAGATCTATTTGAAATCAACCAAACTTTTTTATTAATTGTGAAATATTCTTGGTTTTCTCTGCCAAATCAGGTATGAACATCCCATAATAGTTAAGAAAACCCATGAGTCTTTGTACATCCATTCTACTCTTTGGTATTTTGATCTTATCAAGGAAGTCTTTAGCATTAGTTTTGATTGAGGTCTTCCTAGGCTTTATTACTCACCCCAAAAATGAAACTTTTTTCTGACTTAATGCACATTTGTTTCTATTGTAGAATCTTGCCAATACAGTTATCTCGAATATTTAAGAGTAACTAACTACTTTTCAGGGTATATGTGATGGTTAAAATATGACAGACTCCTAATTCTCTCTAACTAATTGAGTGTGTAGTTAATTAACTAAATTAATCTGCATTCCCTTTAGTAAATACTTAACTAATCACAGTTTATTTAGATTGAGAGTAGTTGATGGAAGACAGTGTTGAAACCCAATGCTGTGCTATGCAATTCCAGAGACCTCATCAATGCCAACAGTTCCAGCTTTTACTTGAACTCTGCAGTCAAATGAATCATTGCATGGATGGTTAACTCAGTGATAGTGTGTGTGTGATAACTTAATAATTTAATGCATTGATTTTTCTTGTTATTATGATTAAGTAAATAAAAGGAAATAATGCAAACATGATGCTTCAGCTTGTTATTGTTCCTTACATGTAATAGCCCTACAGATATAGTAATACATGCTAGCCCTCTGTACATGTGAACAATCAATGAAGTCAGTGAGAAAGTTAGTTTGTAATTCAGTCAATGGTCAACTACAAGAATAAACATAAAACAAATAAACATGTAGAGCAACTTAAATATAATCATAATAATCTGTGAGCAACAAGTGATAGGAAAGCTATAAAGGATAAAAATCCCTATCCCTAGTCATAACCTATAAGCACATCAAGAAATCTACAGCTACCACCCTCACCACCATTGAATAGCTGATTGTGAGGCTGCTCCAGAATTGCTTTAAACATATTTGGGGACAACTGTATGATTACTTTAGTGCTTGAATGTTTAGCTTTCCATGAAACTATTAAATAACCTGACAATAAGTAATGAAGTAAATCCAAATAAAATTCATTCATCAATCATTCTAACATTCAGTGTATATTTATAGCACATTCTAAGTAAATAATCAAACACCTGACTAGTACCTGTTGATTGAGTCTTGTTTACAGTTTTGCCTCGTTTTTCTAGTACTGCTTTTAATTACACAACATCAGAGTTAATTAGTGTATGCTGTTTGGTCATCTTAGATTTTGTCAAAACCTGTCAAGTTAATTAAGGTATCAAACTGCTTAAAATATTTTACAAATTAAATAATCAATCAAAACCATGTGTTGTACAATTTAATCATTATTATATTTTAGTCTTAGTTACTTCCATATTTTCTCTCATCTTGACCACACATGGCTTCTGATGGATTATGCCACCTATTCACCTTTAGACCAGTGTTTTGCAGCAGATTGAGTGTGTGCTTGAATTATCCACAATGTTTGGGGAATGTACACTTGCCAATAAAATATCATTAATGTTCAAGAAATTGGCCAGATATCATTAAAAGGTGGTGGGGCCTCAAGACTTTGGTTACATATCATTAAAAGGTGGTGGGGTGTTACATAGGCCAAACACCATATACTTACAGCATAATAAAAGCAGTTTTTTGGATATCTGATGATCTCATCAGAACCTGCCAATAAGTGTGGCATAAGTCAAGGAATGAGAAAAACTTATACCAGCTGGCATCATATAATATCTTCAATTTGCAGGAAAGGATAAGTGTCTTTGATCATCACATCTTTTAACTTGTGAAAATCAATACATAATCAGTATTTTTCCCCTTGTTTAATAAAGACAGTTGGAGCAGCTTAGCAACTGTTGCTCCCTTGTGTAATCCTGCTTTTGATGAGATCACTCAAGATCTTTTCATATTCTTCCTTAAGATTTTCAGGGACACGTCTTACTGGGAGTCAAATAGGTTTGTCATGCTTCATCTACCTAACCTCTCTGATTTCCTGCCCCATGCTGATGGCTCCATAATTGAAGACTTCACTCTTGGTTTTTAATAAGTTAATCAATGACTGACATTCCACCTCATTGAGGTGCAGATGTGATTCACTAGTAACAGTGGGAATCTTGACAGTACCTGCAGATTCCTCCATATCATGAATTGTCATGAATATTGGTAAACAGGTTGTGTTCATATTTTCAATGCAAACAGGCATGGCTACAATTTCCATTTGTGATGTATTGAAGTGGATGGGGAACTTGGAGCTGTTTAAGCTGAGCTTCAAGGCACACAGGCTCAGTGAGCTGAAAATAAATTTCATTCTCAGGAATCATGGTTAACTGCATGGCTTCATGATTGTTAAGTGAGATTTTATTATTTCCATAATCAATAACACAGGTGTTCCCCTCCAAAAAATCACTTCCTAAAATGATGTCATATGGCAGAGGTTGGTTGGAAGTATCTACAACAACTAAGTCCACTTGAAACAGTTCTTTATTAATTTGGATTTCCACATTGTGAACTCTGCTTTGAGGGAGATCTTGTTCCCTGATGCATCAATTAGACAAATGGCTGAAGGGTCTAAGGCATTTCAACTCATGCACAATGCTGTGCAACATTTGTTGCTAATAATTGAGGCTAATGCTCTGGTGTCCATCGCCACATGCACTAAACTACCATTAACTTTGATAGAAATCTTGTTTTTTCTCATCATGTTGGTGATCATGCAAATGTTCTGTGCTTGGTTTTCAGGAGGCAGCACTCTGGCTAGTTTAAAGGTTGTTTGATTATATCACTGAAATCATTTTTGATTTCAGGTTTGTCAATCAAAAACCCATCTTCATCAGCCAGTATTTGAATTGCAGCACTACAATTAGTTTGTATATGCCCTTCTGTCCACATTGATAACATCAAATTGCAGAAGAGTCAAACTCTTTCTTAGAGGAAGCTCTGGGTAAACTTTCCTTTGTTTTAAACTTACCAGGCTCAGACTTCAGCTCATTGACTTCCCAATCAATCTGACTTCAGTTATGGATTAAATAAACAATGCTAATAGCTTTTTGAATGTTTATGTGGAGATCATCTTCAGGATTGCATTTTAACTCTAGATGACTACATATGTACTGTGGGAAGCCATGACAGATATAAGAAAAAAGATCATGCCTGGAATACTCAGGTGACAGCTTGCTCAAATAAAACAATAATTCTACTTGGGTAATGTAATTTCAGATGTCATCACTTCTTTTAAAAGACATTGCACACAACAGAGTCTTATACTGATGCTCTATGTGAGGTGCCTAGTAGTGATCTTCAAAATATCCCACAAGTAATTGATAATTGGTTTTAGTTTCATGATCTAACCATGGAGATACAACAGAAACTGAGACACAGCAGTGTCTTGTGAATTATGATAATGCTTCATTGTCAATTTGAACAGAAAAAACCATTCATCAAAAGATTGTGATACTTTGCCAATGTGACCAGTGAATTTCAGTAGCACAGAATGTTTGTTAAAATATTCTTGTCCACCACTAGATTCTATACAAAGGATTGACCTGGTAAACCATGGAGGCTATTTGTCACAGACCTGATAGATGTACCAAGATGGGGACTTCCATTAGCAACATGTTAATAAGCAGTAGGCACAACTGTAGTATTAACAGGAGCCACAAGAATATGATGGAGCACTTGAGGATGAGTTGGAGTAGCCACAGTAGATAAGGTTGACACATGAGCCCTAGATGATTGTGTAAAGGTAGGACTACAGTTCACAAGAAATGTAGAAAATGAGGAAGACTGAGGGGTTGCTGTCACAGAATTTGAATAGAGTGGTGGTTGTTACTCTTTTTGGGAAGATTCTATTTGAGCAAATGGATTAGTTAACTTTTCACTAAAATCATCTAAGACCTCATCCAATATGGTGTAAGTAACTTAGTTAGTGGAACTAGGAGAGGAGGGCTCCTCACAGACAGTTTTCTTGAATGTGGAAGTTCTAACAACATGATTGTTTCCAAAATCTTCTTTGCTGTCCTCTGATACTCAACATGCTGGGTATTTAGCTCAACTTGTAAAGATTTGAAATGCCTTTCATTTTCCATTCATATTGCTGCTTATTGGGACAGCAACTCTTCCAGGTGCTCAATTTCCAATGTCTGCATATCAAATCACAGTGTTGGTTCACCAAAGGGACAAGCAGGAATCAGTAGTGCATTATGAGTTTTGAGGACTCAACAGTGATTCACAGGAGAAATTTGACTAGGAGAATTCAGTAGGGACAAATTAACTAATGTTCAGGCTACCAACACTTGCACAGGGGACACTCCTGACAGGAGTCCCAAAAATAGGAGAACAAATAACAGTATGACTAGAATCCATTTCATAACAAGTAAGAAAATAACACTTCTCAGAAAAATCCAACAACATTTGGGGTGCTCCCAACTAAACAACAACAATAGTTAACAGAACAGCAGCAACACTAAAAATGGTATATGCATGGTAGTACTTGGTAATAAATCCAACATGTAACAGCACAGAGACAAAAGAAAATTTGCAGTCAGGGTAAACAACTATCCTAACTGAAAAAACACAAAGGGAACCAAGACAACAAGTTAAGAAAATCAGGTGACAGTTCAGGATCACATCAGGGTCACCATGTAGAATCAGAGGCTGAGAACTATACCAGCACTAAGGAACTCATTGTCTCAGCAGAAGGTTGCAAATGTGACCATATTGTAGCAGCCCTGATTCTAGCAATAATTAACGTATAAAAAAACATTAGTAATTCATCCAGGTAACTAGTAACTGCTTAGAAAGAAAACATCCAGGATGAACAATTTGTATGGCTTTCATTTGAAGTGATATCCAGAGAGAAAGAAGTTTGCAACTTGATTGAATAGTGCTACCCTATTTGTCTCATAATTTATTATTTAACTCAATACACACTAAACATCTCAGTTGTTTTCTTATCTCTCAGCTCACTAAATAATAGAATGTAATTACCATGCATTTGAATTAACCAAAGGTATATTATCATCACAGTGTAAGAAATTATCAGTGCATGTCCATGTTGCATTTGAATGGAAAGGTTTATTATATCTACACATAGCTGTACACCTAACATAATGTGGTCCAAAATATAGGCTGCTAGCTGTCTGTCAAATCAGAAAGGAAGAGTGACTCCCAAATTGTTGCCAGAAACTTACACAATTATTATAATTAACATAATGCAAAAAACTTGAAATAATGGTAAAGAAAAAGCAAATGCAATTTAGGCGAGATAAACTCTATTGAATGATTGTTACATTGTTGCTCATATTTATACAATCAAGAAAATATTACCTGCCTTTATTTACAACATAAAATATGAGATAATGTTTCCCTCACATATTAACTTGAGCAATAATAATACATAGCACCAAACCAAGGGGACATTATTCTAGCATCATAAACTAAACTTGAAATGAAATTAATTACTTCACATTGACATCACTAAAATGAATTACAATTGACATATTTGATAAAAAATGGCAAAAACACCCTGAGTGAGTCTACAATATATTTATTTAAATTCATAATTACTATTTCATTGAAAATTGTGTCTTTAACAGTATTTAAGAATTTGCGACATCAGATTAGAGGGAAATCAGTTTGGGGGAAGTGAGACAGAAGCTGTAGTATACTTTTTCATGGTTCTGGCCAAAAACTTCCACTTCTAAAAACTCCCACTTTTTTAAAATATCTTATATTAGTATTTTTAAAAATTAGTTCATCTTGTAACATCCTCTACCAGGCATCATTACTGTTTATCCTTTGTTACTGTATGACATTAGTTGTAGTTTTGCAGGTAGGGATTTACTTAACTAGATACTGCTTTAGCTTTTATTTCTGTTAACCTAATATAACTATTTAGGTGATGAAGCCATGCAGCAATCTTTCCAATGATTGATAATGGGTATCTGCCCAAAGCTGATCTCCACCAATCCTTTGATGATCCATTTGGTTTGAGTTCCACATTTCAGCTCATTGATACAGATTATGTGTACCCTATCCTAGCTCAGTGCATACTCAAGACACAGCACAATTAAACTTAAACTCTATTTTGTAAAAGTGTTTCGTTTGTTTGCAACTGGACTTGTTACTAGCTGCTTAATTAATATTACATGTAGCCATTACTGAAATATATTTGTACCCTATCCTAGCTCAGTGCATACTCAAGACACAGCACAATTCAACTTAAACTCTATTTTGTAAAAGTGTTTTGTTTGTTTGCAACTGGACTTGTTACTAGCTGCTTAATTAATATTACATGTAGCCATTACTGAAATATATTGGCTTTAATAAATGCTTTAATATTAAGCAGCTTCCTAACCAACATTTATAAAGTAGTACATGCTTGGTCACCTTTTTGGTCATTTATTGGTCACTAATTTGGATCTGAAATAATAATAATATATTACCTAAGTTTCAGTCATCCAACTGTTTTACAAAGTCAATTATTTTAATACATGTATTAAGTGATTGCTAGTCAGCTAAACAAGAGAAAAACTCCTACACCTAACCTAAGTGCACTTTTGTAGTCTGGCACAAAGACCCTAGAATTGATCTCAATGATGGATCAAGACCACTACTAAACACCACTTGTTTAGCTTGACATCATATTAAATAATCAAACCATAATAGCAGAACAAAATAAGAATTACAAATAAAATTCTTTATCAAATTGTTTAGAGGATTTAGTTTCTATTTATAGCAAATCTAGAAAAGTACCTGTTGATTTCAAATTTAAACTTTTGTCTGCCAAAATGGCGGCTAAAAATAATGGAAGTGATTTCACCAGCTCATTTTGCCAAAAAGTATTATTATCTACTGATACTAATCTCTTATTTCTGACACATATTCTTTCTTGGTTGCATAATACAAATGAATCATACAACAGTTTGCAGTATTTGAAATGTTTAATCTCAACTATGAATAAGCTGGATTTGTTTAGTTAAAAATTATTGGATAAATATTGAAAAACACAAAAATTGTGCTAGTAAACCACTATTGTCTATCACATAATTTTGCATTATTTGTTGATATGAATTTAAATAATTTTATCTTACATGTAATGCAAACAAAAAGTAACTATAAAATATATTCACAGCATTTGTAACATCTGAATTATTTAATGTTTACAGAGATTTGGTAGGAGTCTGACCTACTATTTCCATACATAAGTGTGGCTGTGTTATTTACACTATGAATCTTCAAGTAAATAAATAAATAATAAAATTAAAATTCACATTAATATTGACAATACAATGAAAACCATAACTACTATTAAAGACTATTTATCAATAATGGAAAATAACATAGATGTTATTTAAGTTATGATCTATTTCATGTTTATTACCACAAACAGTATAGATTACTAAACAATAGTAACACAATGGTTCATGAAAGCTCNGTCATTTATTGGTCACTAATTTGGATCTGAAATAATAATAATATATTACCTAAGTTTCAGTCATCCAACTGTTTTACAAAGTCAATTATTTTAATACATGTATTAAGTGATTGCTAGTCAGCTAAACAAGAGAAAAACTCCTACACCTAACCTAAGTGCACTTTTGTAGTCTGGCACAAAGACCCTAGAATTGATCTCAATGATGGATCAAGACCACTACTAAACACCACTTCTTTAGCTTGACATTGTATTAAATAATCAAACCATAATAGCAGAACAAAATAAGAATTACAAATAAAATTCTTTATCAAATTGCTTACAGGATTCAGTTTCTATTTATAGCAAATCTAGAAAAGTACCTGTTGATTTCAAATTTAAACTTTTGTCTGCCAAAATGGCGGCTAAAAATAATGGAAGTAAGTTTGTCCCCTCGTTTTGCCAAAAGTATTATTATCATCTGATACTAATCTCTTATTTCTGACACATATTGTTTCTTGGTTGCATAATACAAATGAATCTAAATTAATCTAATTGATATATTACAATATCTCTAATCATCATTTCTTCAATCTTATTCTCATCATAGTTTGATGTTTGCAGCTTTTAGATTTGTTTGGTTAATGATACAATCTAAAATAAAGCATAATTTTATAATAAAAGACTTTCAATTTATAAAAATTGTTTTTTTAAGAAAAACATTTAATTATGTATTACAAACCCAAATTTAATACCATGAATTTGTTTTTTTGGGTAAAAACCAAGTTTAACAAAATATATACCTATGATAGAGTAAGCTAAATATAAATTAGTATATTTTTTAAGTTTAGCAGCAAGAACTCAATTTTAGATTGTAGTTGTTTTAATTAACAGTTTTGTTAGTTCTAATTTAAGGCATTTTTGAATTATACTGATCCCTAGTGTTTATTTTAATATCATTATTTAATTAGTATTTAGGCTTTAATGAATATCGCATTGCATTAAGCATTAGCTTACTTAAAATGTGTTAGTTATAATGAATATGTAGGAAACTAATGATTGAACAATGAAATGGTTTCACCTCAGACAACTGAGGTTTTGCTGGTTCAAATCAGGCTGGTTTAAACAAGCATACACAATCTATTTTATTAAAATTGCATAAAATTACAAATTGTTTTACACTGGCTGAATAAAGTTAACTTTACTGTCAAATGTTAAGAACATATCAAAAATAATAGCAACTCTCACTCTTTGTAGTCAGGATTGTACAAACATTTTTAAATTAAATTTATAGATGATTTCCACCACCTAACAGATGCTTATTTGAGATAGGTGATGGATCAAAAGGCACTAAACAATTTCCTTGATAAATGAAGAAATATTTTCATGAAGACCACAACTAGTTATGTTTTTTTCAAAAAATATATTTTACTATCATAAGACTTAAGGCTATTTGACACTCAATAAAATCATGGGAGGTGCCATTAAAGTGGGGTTTTTGACAGAAACCCTTTTTCATGGGTCAATCTATCTCACTAAAAGCCAATTACTGGCAATGAAAGGACATGAATTTTCTTCATAGTAATAGCCTAATATATAATTTGTTTGATTTTGTTCCAATGGGACAAACATTTATATTAATTCAGACAATCATACATGTGTTATAAAACAATATAGTGGTTAAAAATAAATTCAAAAATTTCCTAAAAATATTATTTCATATATATATATATATATATATAT
>CABFPE010000062.1:1422961-1439385 GCA_900660155.1 Hofstenia miamia | reverse complement strand
ATATATATGTATATATATATAAAGTATATTTAACATTTTAGGTAGTAGTTCAAACTAGCCATTAAAACAAACAAAAATGTTTTTTCCCACGAGTTCAATAGCCTTTATGTAGCACGAAAAATTATCGAACCTTATCATTCTTTTGTAAATATCATTTCAAAACTATTTATAAATTCCATTTTTGCATGCTGCATACACCAAGTCTGCAAAAATATGCAATATATACAATGTACATATGTATACACATATTTACAAAAATGGTAGAACACAGATATATAAACAAAGCTAAAATTTACACATTAAATAACTCATGCATGTTCTCCTTGTTCTTCTCTTGCTACACCAATGAAGCTATTCAAAAAAAAACAATAAAAAAATTGAGATTAAATTCAGTATCAGTTATATATTTTAATGTATACATTTAAAAAGTCGGGCGATTAAATCGTGTAGTTAAGACAGGCCTTAACGCACCCTGTATATGATTAACGTTTTCGTACGATTTCTAAGTATTGGTCTCGAAAAATTTTCTAGGGGATTAGCAATTTGGATTATTATAAACTCATCAAATTACAAATAATTACAGCATTAGTGTTTATTTATTAAAGTTAAATTGATAGATTCATTTTTTTTAAAATTTGCTTGTATTTGATTAGCAAGCTGCAATCACAACCCCAATTGCCAAGTCATTTCACTTTCCATGGAAAATTTTCAAAAGTAAGCGCCTCGCAATAAAATTGTATCAAAAAGTTTTTGCAATATAATAAAAATGCATATTTGTCAAATGATATACAATATTTGTTTAACAGCAACACCATGCTTCTATAAGGAAACATGTTATCACTTAACTACTTACCGGGCAACTGCAATTTTTAAAATCGTTCTGATGAAGAATTCTGTTATTCTCAAAGAAGAATTTAGTTAAGGCCGCGTTCATCTGGCAGTAAATAGACCGCCTAATTGACCTCATTGCAAGGCTAAACTAGTCATTGCGTACGATTCATAAAGCTAAGACTCTGCAGACAGGCATACTTTATTTGCCTAAGGTCTGCATCTCGGCTTTCACTTAGCCTTATAGAGAATTTGCGCAATGTGTGTCCATCAGGTGTTCTACTTTTATTATAAGTACTACTCGACTTTTTCTATATTATATACCAGTGGCGGTAATTACCTTTCAAAATCAGGGGATAGAAGTTCGAAAGTTTTTATTACCTGAAAATGTGTAAATAATTATCCAACATGAACCTTAAACAGCTTCTGAATTTCTTAAATTTTATATTTCTGAAAAAATATTTAGCACTCCTAATACATGAAAACACCACAGGTTATGGAGTGTCTCCTCTGTCATTTACATTTTAAGGCAACGCTCCAGTTAAGATTTGTGCAAAACCTCCAATCCTGGTGCTGACAGAGTCGTGACCATCACTGCTCATGGTGCCTCAATGGGTTTGGATGATCTATCTACATAAAGTTGTGTTAAATGTTACTACTATGGACACTAGAACTCATGATTACCTGAACATTACGTATTGATATAATTGGAAACTCTTTAGAAAATCATAATTTTAGAGTACTTCAGACACAGCAATGAAATTTAGTAGGACTCTTCAACATTACTTCTCTCACGTTTGCTGATAGATGTGTCCATAAAGCAACTAATTATCTCAAACGGAAATTATCATTTTTAATCCACTCTTTCATTTACAGTTTTAAAACTAGACTTGGTCACAGGCCCGCAAAGGGACACAAATATCTTTTATGAATCCTACGTCGCCATTTATGATGACTATAGCATTAGGTTTAGGATTAATAAGATAAGCAACATGATAATCAGTTCTCGTCTTTTTTTCAATTTGGTGCCATCAAAGTGAAGAAAGAAATCTTGAAGTGAGATCTGTAATTGCATATTCTATATTCCTTATTGCTTATGTTCAGCAACATCAAATTTGCTGTCTGCGCTTGTTGAAAATAGCTTTTCTTCTATTACCTGCTTAGCTGCCATTATGGTGCAACTTTTCTCCCTTTCCAGTCTCAATCACTTAAACTATCATATTATACAGCCTCTTCAGCTACATTTGAAACTTGATCTTTAACTGATGATAATGTTCACTGTCGATTTCTAAGCAGGCATTCAAGAGTTTTTATATGTTCGCGAAGACCATCTTCAAAGTTTGGGAAGTAATTTGTTCAATGTTAGTGGTTATCGCGTTTGAAGCTCCATAGCGTGTTTCAATTTCCGAAGAAAACTTTTCAGAGCGCTCCATAAGAAAAACTCATCCAGGGATTCAAGTCCTTTATGTCTCACAGTTTTGTGATCATCTTCCAGTTGATGAAGAGCTGTAACTTTATATGTATGAAGGGATAGCTTCTTCTTCAGGATCCCATGCTAAAAACACGCGCATTTCAACGGTCAACAACTTTCAATCAAGAAAAAGTTCTGCTTTTATCATTTCCTTATGCAAAACACCTTAAACAGAAATTCTTCAGCGCTAATTCGTGATTTACTGTGCCAGTGGGTGCAAACACGATCCAGGTCCGGACCTTACCCCTGGAAATGTACTATGCATATGCATTAGAGCTGCTAATGATGAATGTATTTTTAATGTTTGACTTTTAAAAATTGAAGATCAATTAATAGTTAACATTTTACTTCAATCAAAACTAACATTTTTGACAAATGAAAGGTAGACTTGGAATAAGCGCTTTCTTTTTCAAATTTGGTCAGTCAACCTGCTACGCAAGCACAAGGTTTAATAATTAATAATAATGAAGTAATTTATTAACGCTGAAGCAAACATTGCTATTGCCAATCGGGGAAGTAAGTTGGCCTCCAGTTGGTGTTATGAAACCCATGACACAACATTATATTATTCAACTATTGATTTGGATAACAGTTTTGAAGTTGTCAGCAAGTAAGGTAAATTTTTCAAAACTGAATGCATCGTTTTTTCAAACTACAAAGTAATATATAGTCGAACCTCTTTAAAGTTAATCTCTCTATAGTTAACTAAAGTTTACAGTCCCTTTTAGTTATATCCAAGAACAGTAAAAACAACCTCTCTACAGTTAATTTTTCTCCATAGTTAAGTTGATTTGCTCTGACACAATTTACCTCTCTAAAGTTAATTTTTTATAGTATTGTGACAAAACTAATTAGATCAACCTAAATGCATTTTTATATAGATACTCTATCGTTTTATGTTCGGCTTGGCTCAAGTTCTTAAACGTCCCTGGTCTTAACAAACCAATTCTATAGCAACCTCTCTAAGATTAACACCTCCCCATAGTTAATGTATTTATTTGGTTCCTTGAACTTTACAATGGAGAGGTTCGACTGTATTTCTTTCCTAATTGGATAAAAAGTAAATTCAACAAAAACTTGTTTTTTTCATTAGATATTAGAAATGCACAAGGGTCATTGTAGTGTTAAAATCTCAACTTTATTATAATATTCACTGGGTTGAGTTTTTTGCATTGCACATTTCTTATTTGAGGAATTTCGTTAATGCTCCAATTATGGTCTCCCAAATTTATATGCTTACAATTTTTCGCTTTCTTTTTCCAGTTCATGTTTAAAATAATAACCTTAAAGTTTATTTGTTTTTAGATGCTTTCATATAATGAGCACGCCATTCAATACTTTAAGATCCAATCCCAGACATAATCAAACTGCAACTGCTACTCTTGGACCAGATTTTCCTAGAGAAGTACGCAATATTTGGGAAAATGTGAATAACAATATAAATAAATCTACCTCAAACGTAAGCATTCAACATTCTTTTGGTTTTAGATTTGAAGTCAGCGTGACTTATTCCAAAGCTCCATCTATGTTTCATATTTTTGATTCTAAGATTTAAAAAAATATCGGAATTGCATCAACTTCTTTCACTTCAAGAATATCTTTCAAATAAGGACGGTTTAATTTTTAAACTTCAATTTCATTGAATAGATAAAATCACTAATGCAAATATCTTCTTCAAATTTCGTTAACTGATGTCAATTAGAAATTGACGTACTAAGTATAAATTCCGGTGAGCTACATTTTTTTCATGTAAGCTTTCGTCAGAGTCGGAGGTATCAGACAACTGTTGATCAAAGATATTTGTGGAAAACTCTGCTCATCATGTACTTATCATTTGAAGCTTTATAAAGATGAATGTTCTGCTAATAATATTTTCCTATCTGTTTTCGTCATTTTTGGTGAACAGTTCATTAACAGATTCGTCGCAGAATATACTCTCTATAATAGTTTTTAAGTAAAGTTTACATTTTTCATGTGCTGTTTTCATAAGGAATCTATGGAAATAAAGTATGGATGTATAGAAGATTTCCATTTGGAATTTAATCTTTTCATGTGAAAGCTGTAGAACTGAGTTTCCATTGCTTAAAGATGGATGATGATATGCTAAGTAAGCTATTATATACAATGAAATTGCTATTTCTATCTTGATTGACCCATTACTAGCCCATTCCTCAATAGTCTCCAACTCTTCTTAGGGACATTCCATTGTCATAGTTGATAGTATTGCTTGACTTTAACGAGTTCATGTTTATCAAGAAATTGTAGCATTGATTTTTAATGACAGCATTGGCAGTTTCTTACGTTAATTTTTTGTGAGGATTAATTTCACGACCACCACTTAACTACACAAACATTTGTCCATAAGATTCGAGTTAGTCTAAATTTGCTCAAAATGCCCTTATAATGATTAAACGAAGCGAATCGTTTTTATGAAATCCGTATCAGCTCGTTTCACATTGACAATTTTAAACCAGTTGCTAATAATTTTAATGAAAATTTGGGCTCCAACTGGAAATTAAGCAGTAACTGCAGCTACAATTTTCTGGTTGAAAACTTGACAAGCAACTGAAGAATTTTTTTCGTTGAATAGAAATTGGGTGATTTGCTGATTCTTAAAATGGAAAGTTCCAGAAGTAATTTTAATAAACTCTTTTCAATAACAGATATTTTTATGGATGTCCAAAGATTTTTCATTCTGAAAAAAAGCAATGATATTGTAGAGAGGATATAATGATGTAATGAATGGATCTTGAGATAAAAAATAAGTGCAGCATAAAATGTAACACTAATCTTGCAATTTTTTGTATTGTCATCTAATACATTTCCATATACATGATTAGAACTAAATGGAATAGCGAACTTGTTTTCAAGATTATACGTTGACCCAATGAATTGCTGTTGTTGAAGCCAATAGCAAATTTTCTCGATAGTTTTTATAGCTTCTTTTAGAAAACGAACATAATTCAATACTAATCATAATAGTTTGAAACATTTAATATATTACTTTGACTTTTCAGAATTGTTTTCATCAAAATTGATTTTAACATTTGCATAATGTGTCATTAGCAGGGCGATTTATTGACCTAAAAATTAGTTTTTTTTGATCCATCGAATTGACTTCAAAGCAATTAAAATTGGCTTTAGAAATTGACCGAAAAACTTTATCAAAAACTTTAATCACCACTGACTAAAAATGTAAAATATGTGAAAACGTCATCTAAGTTTACTTCAAGAGTTATTCACACAAGAAACAATGTACCTTTCAATATTTTCCTCAAGAAAATTATTCCGATTATCAGCCAAAAGCTTGTTCAATTTTGAAAAAGCACGTTCAACATCTCCTCTTTATGGCTGAGCATTTTGCAGCATGTGATACTCTCTTGGTGAAAAATTCCCTAATGCATCAATATTTTCTTGTAGATCGATAGACATTCCTTCAAATATAAACAAAATGTTTGCAGGATCAAGTGACACTAACTCACTTTTCAAACCTCGGAAATCTTCATATGCTTGAAGAGTTGTGTAGTTGTGATTCTCGAATTTTATTTACAATACTTGCAAGTGGTCTGTAAGTACATACGCAGAAAATTCGTCAATTATTTCTCGAGCATTGACTGCTTGCTTTGCTTTCTGCACCAATAGACCATGTTCAGAAAAGATCAATACAATTGTTTTGACTTGATTGAAATTGTCTGAATAGTAATGCTTCGAGCCATGATGCCCATGTTGTCAGAATGCGTTGTGGCGGAACACCAATTTTCTCGAACATGTTCACCCGTGACCGATTTTTAACAGTTGTCGAGTTCAAAGATTGCTATAAGATTGTCATTGCGCTTGGATGCCTCAGTTTATAGAGTGGAATATTCAGCTCCAGCAAGCACTTAACCAATTCTTTAAATGGATCATGACGAAAATGCAAAAAAGCTTGTTTACCTGACGAGGATGGAACTTTACTTTGATTCGCTGAACGTTGATTAAGCGTTCGTGTATGTATACTTGCAGATCTGTGCTGTTCAACAAAATAAGATTTTTCACATGTGATAACCTTTTCACATAAAACGCAAAATAGTTCATTGCTTGTCGTCAGTCTAAATTCTTCAGGAAATTTGTTTTTAAAAGAAAGTGCTTTCTGTCTGAGAGTTGCTTTCACCTTGGCATTTTGACTGTACTCTAGTAAAAGATCATGTAGCGAAGATTGAATGAGTGATCGACGCACAACTCAGGTGAAGATGGCTAAATGATCATCGATATTTATGCTAAGTATTAGACAACAGTGATTCATCAGCTACTAAATATGACACGCAAACAAGGGACGCAGATACGCGTAGTTGTGATATGACGTGGATAAACTTATTGGCAATGCCGCGTGACTAGGGGCTTCTCATTTCTCCATCTTTTGTCTCAGTTCGTCTACGCACTGCAGTTTTCGTGATTGTAAACAACATGGAGTCTGACGTGTTAACGCTAGAGAGAAAAGGGAAAAATTATCTATTCACATGACTCATTCATCACATCGCGCGCTTTGCTTTACTTGTTTCGCTTCAATTGGCCACGGAATCCTCAAAGTTGGTGTCGTGGCCTATGCTATTATATATGCTATTTATATAAATCTATTCTATTGACTTTATTGACCAACACTACAAAAATGGACTATATTGACTTTATTGACTTTATAATCGCCTTAGTCATTAGACATTTAAATGTAAAATTAAATTCAAAATTGAATATACATTGTAATGTTTAACTTCGTATTGTTATTGTATAGTCATTGGGATCGAAATTAAACAAATGACGTGCTAGTTAATTGAGCTAGAGTAGACGTTTTTATTATTAACATGCCAAATTATAGATAGCTTTTTAAGTTCAGTTTAAAGGGTAAGCTTTAGATTTACACAACGTGTTGTTGTTTTTCCTGATACTCAGAAAAATATAGAATGTTATTATAGATCATACTCTCTCTACATGGTATCCAAAAGAGAATAAGTTTCTTCTTTCAATGCATTAGAATCGATAAGATCCTTCTCAATGAAGTAAAGTTTTTCATCAGTTTGACGTTTTTGATTGAATTTTAAAATATTTAAGGCACTTACAGAAAACCAAATGCAATATGAGTTTCAATTGAAATAAAATACATTTTGGTAGCTAATTGTTTTTTTATTAAAACTCGAAATTTTTGAACTTAGATAATTTATGTATTTTTTTTTGTATCCATCTTTTTATAAAATTTGAGGTACAATATTATATGCACTACATGTGTTAATCCTTAGCGAATCAATTATCTTCACCGCCTTTTGCGCAATACGCTATCGCTTCAATGAAAGTTTTATTTTAAAACTTTGAACAGTCGTTGCTTGTAAGATGTTCTTGGTTTATCAACGGAAACTACGAATAGTGAATATTCAAGTTTCCATATTGCCTATTTGCCTTTTGCTTTAAATATTGATTTTATTGCATGCTGATGGCTTTCCATTACTTACGAATAACATAGTTTCATCCTTTTGAAAAATTTCCGACAATGTAAAACTAAACAGTTTCTGATGAATTCAGTACATTAGAGTTTTCATTAATTGCCAGTTTATGTCCTCGGTTAAGTACAAAAAACAGTTTACTTAATTTCAGAAGTCAAAAGATCTTGATGTACATTTAAAATCTCTGGTGTTGACCAATTCTATTTTACTAAGATATTGTGCTATTGTTCTACAAGTTGGCGTATACCAACTAACTAAAATTTATTGTATTTGTTTTAAATTTGATGAAATTATGATGCCGAAAATTACAGAATGTTATTATGCGTTTATGCAATATAAGCAGCATTGTCCGGTTATTGACTATTGCATCTTGGCATCAAAATATCAGCGGTACATACTCAAATATTTCTTAATAGGAAACCATATCAATTACGTTCATAATATTGCGTCCAATTCACTCATCCACCTATTGTTTGATTTGGGAAAATACAAGATATTTTGTTATAAATGAAACGCTTTCATTGCCACTTAAAATATTCAAATCATTTTCAAAATGAGTAAGCTACTCTTCTAGAAGCTTTGCAAAACATGGACGATGTTTTTTAGTGAATATGTATTACTAAAGTGGATGTTTTTCAAATTGGAAGTCATTACACTTCTGTAAATAATTACGTATAAGCTTATCACACATTGTTTACGATGAAAAACTGTAAAACATATAAGCATTGCACGAATGTTGCTATTGTTAAGAAATTTCTCTTTAAGATGATAGAAAAGGTTCTTTTCTGAGAGAATCTTAAGTATGTTCTTATAAAATTACTGATATTACTGGATAATTTATCCACAACTCATAGCACTGTTCTGTTGATAAGCTACTCAAACTGTTATTGACGCTGAACTAGGGTTATCCATCGAGATTTGTGATTTGTTCTATCATATGATAGGTGAACTTTTCCATCTCTACAAATCTAATCTTATCTTTCAAGGGTATAAACGTTCAGTATCAATGCATTGGGAAAGAAAAAGGTGTTGGTAAAAAAAAGGAAACAGAGGATCCGATCACTGAGAAATTTGAATTATACATGTGATTCAAAGTTCTTATTTTACAGTTTTTGTATAAGAACAATTAAGTGAAAACCTATTTCGTATTTTCTATCAGTACGTACATTATTTCAATTGCTTAATGTGCCACTTTTTAAATTGTAATACTAGAAAAAAATGACTATATATGAAAGCAATTCTTTTCACTCTGAAAATTGACAAATATTTATAAGAACACAGAATCTGAAATGAGCAAAAATATTCAAAATAAGAACAATTTGAGCTTCATTTTGTATAAAAGTTTAAACACTTCAAACTGTAGTGAATCACTCGAAAAAATGTCGAAACGTTTTCTAATTATGGACGTCTGTCAACGCAGCAATAAAAATGACTTTTTATGACGTTCTTGTAGAAAGTCAACCTTTTGTATACCTTTTCCAATATCACACATCTAAACTTATATTCATGGATATTTTTACCGCAAATTTAGTTGATTTATTGATATCAGTAATATTATACTTGAATTTTCCTAGAAATATTCATTTGTTTAGTAGCTATGCAATGTTATTTTTTTAATATATCCGTTATAGAGTACTAATAAGTCTAAAAATCTCCTAAATTACGAAGCATAAACTAAAGTATTTCTCTGATAAAATTGGTCATAAAATTCATCCCAAAATTTACATTGAAAGCTGGTTATCGTGTGAAGCTTGCAAGTGTAATTGGGTAGCATAGTTTCATTAGATATTTAGAATTATATATATTTGCTAAGTGTCATTTAGTCTAAATACATAATGTTTGTAGACTGCTACATACACCAAATGGAATTAGGTTTTAAGAGAAATAGTTTCTCTTGCAAATACACTCATATCTGTCAACCATTTCTCTTTAAGAGTCCAATGCTAGTTTTTATGTAATAGCAATTATCTGTTTTTCTTTTTCTTCACAATTGCTCTTGGCTTTGAAAATATAGTTTTTTGTAGTATACTCTACTTACATTATCCCTGCATATGTTCAATTATCCAAAACCTGAAACCTTGATTTTAGAATACCAAACTCGTTTTCCATCGAACAAACTGGAAAACTATTCGAATATTTGTTTCATCTACGTTTAAAGATTTCCATTCAGAGCGGGAGTGTCTAGTTAAGCATGTTCATTAAAATCTAATGTGTATAGTAGTAATTCAATTTCTAGGTGTTTCCTCAACTGCGTGCATGGTGTGAAGACCGTCGTCTTCATTTATTGGAATGCGATCTACGATGGGTAAGCTGTTAATTTATTCACATTATTTTCAAAAAAAATTTAGGGCATTCCAAAGGATACAACAACTGAAGAAACCATGAGAATGTGTCTCGAAGAAATTGATCGTTGTTATCAAGAAAATATTAATCCATTCTTTGTTAACATGACAAGGTTTTGCGTTTTTTTACTTTTTAACACATTTAATTCACGTGAAAATAATAAATATGCCAATACGGTTAACAGTTTTAAATAGTATGCACAAATGTACATATAATATCTATTATTTAGTGAGCGTTGTGGATGGATTCCATCTGAAGATGAAGTTCCATTGTCTGTGAAGGAAGAGTATAGTTGGATTGGCGGGCTATCACTAACCGAAATGGAAATTTTCCATTCTTCTTTAAGAATCGATAATCCAAATGGTTAGCATTATTCAACATTTCATTTTAACTTGCCTTAGCTTGTTTCATGGTTCGCGATCAACAATTTCTCGACACCGTTCCAAGAGAGCATCGAAAAGTTTTTTTGGATCACCATGATTTGGCGAGTGATAAACTGAAGATGTTAAAGTATCAATTGTATAAAAGATTTCCGGTGTGTTTTGTATTTTGCTCTTAATTCACATTCAAAATTTTATATTTGTATTTAAGACTACCAATTTCTATTTTTCGAATTTTTTACACTTGGATTATACCATTTAAATATTTCAATGTTGTTTGTATTTGATCTGATATGTTTAAGCATAGTACGTAAAGTATTTATTGTATAGCATTTCCATTTTACCAATAAAACTTTAATAGCTAAATTTGGGTTTATGCTGTGACATTACCTACTAAAAACACGTCCTGGAACCTTGCAGTAATGTGATTTTAAAAACAGGGCACTATTTATTTATCGATTTTGGCGTAAACATGCGCCTCAAGCTGAAAGAGTTGATATTTAATATTCGCGGATCTCCTGATTTGAACCCGTGTGATTTCTTCTTGTGGGGATATATAATATCAAAAGTATTCAGTCATCGGCCTCGATCTATTGAGGAATTAAAACGTGCAATTCGTTTAGAAATAGCAACCATTCCACAAGAAATGATTCATAGTTATTGATAATTTTAATGAACGTCTCAAACAGTGTGTTGATTATGATAGGAAGCATTTAGTTGTACTTACATAATTATTTTGTTATGTTATATTATAAGATCTGTTTTTATACTGAAATATAAATAGTTTCAGTACAAATACAAATTTCATTTTCTAAAAACACATTGGTTCATAAAGACATTTTTAAAGAAGCTGGTTCTTATATGCAAAATATGGATTTTGCTCGCCTAGATGAAGTTCGTTGATTTTTGGAGGAAAAATTGAATGGAGCATACTTCTGTCTAATTAAGAATATAAAGTACTGATTCTTTCATCGATGATCTGCAATTGGTAACTTCTTTCAATAAAACCCTATTAATTGGTGTGCTTACTTCAATAATCTTTTGAGCTGTTTACAGTCCTGTTTTGACACACCTCCAAAGTCTACAGAGCAATATTTGATACGGCTCAGTATCCATGCATTGGCAGGTGCTACCATTCCATTCTTGCTGACGTTGTGGAGTTATCCAGGATTGAATTCGGATATTCATTATATTCTTTTAATGTGTCATCAATCGATTTAATTTACATATATTTGTAAACATTAGAATTGATATCTACTGAGAACATTTCTTTGCCTTACTTTGAGTTGAAGACATACATATATAAACAATTGCAACCTGAAATTTTCCAATGCTGAAAATTTTAATAAGTCATGAAAAAACAGGTTAACGTTAAGTCAGCAATTGGTAATTTTATGAATTATTTCCCACATAATATATCAAGAAATCCCATTCTTCATTCAATGCATTTATAATTGGTTAATGCAAGATCATGACATAATCCAAATTACGTTGGAAATGAAATTTTATTGAGTTATGGAATAAATGGCTACTTGTGATGGTTTCCTTGCGGGTACGTTTGCAGAAAGACAATAGTTTACCGGGACGTACAAGATCTTCATTTCATTAGTTATGCACAGCTTTCTGATCGAAGTTGTTTTTCTAAGCCAGTACTTTATCACAAAGATCTTCAGTAGAAACAAGACTGAATCACAAATAATTAAATCATCGTCTTTTAAGTCAATAGTACAACAAAAGTATTTAGAGACACACGGAAAATCTTTCATATTTTCATTGAAATCAATAGTTGAAAACAGTTGCAATTTTTGAGCACGAAGAGCTTCAAGTGGTTGCTCCAATTCATTATAATAAGTTCCTCCAGAAGATTGGCTATATGCTCTAAATTCGGCTTCAAGCCTATCACTTGCCGCCTTCCGGTTAAAACATACTGAAATTTATGCTCTGATACAAATAACAACATATATCTGAAATGCAATTCAATGTTTAATGGAAAGCTTTACTTGTTTGCAGAGTTAGGCATTTCAATCCGTCAGAATTGTATGCTTTTAAAAAAATTTTTATAAAAACCAGCCGTGAATCATCGGAAGAAGAGATTGGACTGCGATCAGAGGCAAATAAGTTGACATACAAATGGGGTGATTTCACATTGATGATCGTCCACATTTTACTGATTACTCCGCAAAATATCGCTGATTCAGAAAACCCATTACATTCAAGTGCTGCGATTGTACGGTCCTCAAATATCGCACAGGCAGGACCAACCCTTTGTCGTTCTAAAGAACTTGGGTAAAGAGTTAAACGGAAAAGTCTTGTTCTTCGCAGAACAAAATTCTTTTCACGATTGTGAATTGAACACAAGTCATTCCATGTGATAGTAGAAACATTATCTGTACCAGGAACAAATATATCGAATGAGATGATCACATCCAAGGCTGAGCCGCATCTTTACGAAGTAAGGAAAAACATTTTTGGTTAACTGAATAATCATCATTACATATTCCAATTACAATTCCATTGTATTCTTCAACCATGCTAATAACGTCGATAATAGCAGGAAGTTGAATATCAGTGCTGTTTGTGTGTACAGGAATCCTACAAATCACAAATGACAACTTTGAATATAAACTGAAGCATGAAAAACCAATATACTTCTCGCTAATTTATTGTCGCCACCTGAAGCTTAGCAAATGACCACCTCTGTAACACAATGAAGGCTTGATTACAATTTCATTAATTAATATTAAACATACACAGTCATTTCTTTTTCGTGATTAGAATACGCACAAACCTGACCTCCTTGTAAGGTTCGAACATCTATTTTAGCGTATTTACGGACGGAAACACAACATATTCACGAATGTTGTTATATGCAGCAGTTCTCCGTAAAAAAATGTTGATTCCAACTTTTATCATAAATGATGAATAACGATATTGACAACTATCCAAGGTAGAGAGAAACAGTTGTTCTTTTAGAAAGAGATCGTGTTTGCTAAAGTCATGCTCAAGTTCATCTTCAAATAAAACTACAGTTTTGTAGAAAAATGTATAAATTTTATTATGATATTTCTTTTCATTATTAAAGTGACATATTTTTGCATCTAAGCGACTCCAACGACAAATCCTTTGATTAAATTCTAGTCAATCGCGTACGTTAACACTTTCTTCAAGCACAAAGCATTTAGAATTGCTTGATATTTTAATTGAACTAATTGTCAAAACGAACGTACCTGTATCAATTCAATAGAATGCTCTTGAATTTGAATAAACAATTATTTTAATACTTTTCTATCAAATCTTTTGTGAACACTGAAAAATCTTCCCCAATTAAATCCATTGTTGTGAAATCAAAAAACTCATCTTCTATACGATTGCGAGATTCTCAACAAAATATCTCGGTTTTAGTTAGTAATCGGCAAAGTTTGTCTGCACATTGATGATGGAAGTTGAAATATTGATGATGGCACTGAGGGTAACAAATGACGTCTGTATTTTTTCATAGAAACATCTGTGGGTCAGTGCTTGTTGCAAACCCTCATATTGCGCGTAACTGAACTTGGATGAAGAACATTGGGTAAAGCATCTAATCACATTTTCCTTTCACACATATTTTTAGGAAATCCAGAAACAGTAACTCTGTTTTCCTTATGTATGGGCTGATTCTGTTCAAAATCATAATTTGAATTACAACCTCCAATGCTGCACTTTCATACCATGACACCCTTGTTTATACTAAAATGCCCATGTTTTGTTGTTGACATAAATGCCCAAAGCGGTCATTTTGATCTTTGAGAAAATAAGAACATAAAAATAAAACTCGCCCACATTTTTTACTAAACATGAATACATGATGTACAAAAAACGTTTTTCTTAATGATGCAGTACTTACCACATACATATCTCCCACAATCTATGTATGAATCACGGGTTTTTTGACACATTTGCTGCTGGAGCATGTTTTCCTTTTCTTAGGAGTCACTTCACTTGAAAAACTACAGGATTTTCCTTAGGTTTAGCTAGTGACTTTGCCAATTTTANGTTGCCTTTTATAAACATTTCATTTATGCGATAAATTTCTTGTTGACGAAAAACTTAGAAATCATTAGATAATGCTATAAACATGAAAAATTTTATCAAACAAAGCACCTTAGAATCCACATTAGCTGCAAAGTACTTGTAGAAATTCTGCTAAATTGGAATCAATTCGCCAACATTTATTCAATGCTTCAATTTTAGCAATTCGGATTCTCAGGTGTCCTGTCTTTTGAAGCGTAATGTATTTGGATAATCAATAAGTCAAATATAATAGAAACAAAATGAATGCAAGTAACAAAGGTATACCAACATCTATTGCTTCATATTTAACTTGGTTATCGATAAAAAGATGCTTCATCGTTTCTTATTTTAACAGTTCTCAATTTTAGCTATTTATGAAAGCCTTGTTTCTCTTTCTATGTTGTTTCTATCCTCCTTAAAAATAGCAAACTTAAAGTTGTTGGATTTGTCTGTGATGGCATTCAAGTTAATACAGGGTGGTACAAAATGATCTGACACATTTGTAGGCCTAATAAAAGCTAAACATAATAAATTATTTGAAAAAACATTTCATATTGCTGAATGTACATATAATATCATCTTATTTTATTTACACCAAAATTTATTTATATATTTAAAGAGCTTTTTTGATTTATTTTCAGAATATCCTTATGAACATTTTTGAAAACGACAATGGTAAAGCGACTGTTACTTCTAAGCGATTTTGTGTGTTTTAAACACTCTTTTAAGAACCCAATTGGATGAAATTGAAGATAAAAATAATGTTTGGTTTCAACAGAATGGGGGGCAACGGCTCATAATTCCAGACGTTCGTTGGAAATTTTAAAGGCGTTGTTCCCTGATCATTTGATTTCCTTGCGCGGCGATCTCCATTTGCCCGCAAGATCTCCTGATTTGAACCCGTGTGATTTCTTCTTGTGGGGATATATAATATCAAAAGTATTCAGTCATCGGCCTCGATCTATTGAGGAATTAAAACGTGCAATTCGTTTAGAAATAGCAACCATTCCACAAGAAATGATTCATAGTTATTGATAATTTTAATGAACGTCTCAAACAGTGTGTTGATTATGATAGGAAGCATTTAGTTGATTTGCTTTTTAAAACGTAATGAAATAAAATGGCATTATATGTACAGAAAATAAAATGCTTTTTCAATTAATTTATTATGTTTGGCTTTTATTGAGCCTAAAAATGTGTCAGATCATTTTGGACCACACTGTACTTACATAATTATTTTGTTATGTTATATTATAAGATCTGTTTTTATACTGAAATATAAATAGTTTCAGTACAAATACAAATTTCATTTTCTAAAAACACATTGGTTCATAAAGACATTTTTAAAGAAGCTGGTTNAATATTTATATATAATATACTAAGATACAGTTCTACGCGTCATGTTTAACGTTGAATAATGTATGTAAATGAAAATTGACAATTGAAATGAAATCTTGCAGTTAATCCTATCCTTGTCAATGTGACCGCAATTGGCATTCGAGGGTATTCTCAATAAATTTTATAATTGGTTATTTATTCAACAATAAGTAATTAACACTGAGTAAATAAATAATTGTCACAGCAGCTGGCTTCTGAAAAATGAATATTTATCATGCCAAATAACTTTGTTTAATTAGAACGGTCAAAATGAGCGCCATGAGCATTCTAGTGTTAATAACGTGCTTACGTATTAAATTAAATAAATGATTGAATTCGTGTAGGAGTGAATTAACAGTATCAACGAATAGGAATTAGCAGAGGTAATTACTTATTTGCACCTCTAGCGTAGTGATTGCTAATGCAGCCCACTAAACTATTTGTAATCAATTTATTCAAGTAGCCTCTTGGCTACCTTATCACGTTTAGTGTCTAACCATAGTC
>CABFPE010000062.1:1384312-1418766 GCA_900660155.1 Hofstenia miamia | reverse complement strand
AAGTTGTTTTTCTAAACTCCTTGATATGCAAAGTAAAACGATCCTAAAATCAAAGGCTATCATTAACGAACATACCATTCAAAGCATGCATTGCTTTAGTGAAATCACATCCTTCTGAATATGATAAATTCTATGGATATTGAGTCACTTGAAGCTGCACCACTGATATTAAGATGTGCTGACGAGATTGATGATGCCACTTATTATCAGTATATTAATGAATTAACATAAACGAATTAATTATCCCTTTAAAAAATTTCAATATATTTTTTTCCTGGGTGCTTATCATGTAAAATAAATGAACTAAGTTGAATAACCTCCAAATTCATCTTTCAAGTATTCTACATAATGTCAAGTTTTAATGCACCCTTTTGTAAATATCATTAGAGCGGTATTACATATAACTAATGCTTTTTGTAATGGACTTCTTAATAATGTGAAAAGAAAGACAAATATAGTGTCTTGTTTAAAACAATTTAAAATTTATAATTATCAACCTTAATATTTAAAATGTATGCAAATAAAAAGCAAAAACTTGAATTTATTGGTAGATACATTGCAGCATTAAAATTTAATTAAATTTCTATAAAATATATTGGGCGAGATTCATATTTGAATCATGCAGGTTGAGCTTCTTAATGCTTTTGCTGCAAGATTCCAGGCCGTGTTTTTGTAGGTCCTGGTTGTGACCTTAATTACGATTTACCCATCTATGACCTATACATTGACAGACCAGTTCCAATAAATTTCCAATGTATGTCATTTGTAAAGATACATTAATTAATATTTGTGAAACTCATATATTTTATTATAGACATTTCTGCAACAATAATTAGGCTACGGCAAGGACTACTTAAGAGAAGGAGGACAAACGTCTTATTATCAGTTTAATGGGGTGCAATAAATTTATATATAATAGAGAAAATATTCGCTGCACCTGCAGCTATTCAACAAACAACAAAAATATTTTAGATTAGTTAATAAATATCAATGTAATTTTAGAGTTTAGTTAAAGTTCTTTTACCAAATGATGATGCATGGACTTCCATAAAACAGTCTTTGAGAAAATAAGAACATAAAAATAAAACTCGCCCACATTTTTTACTAAACATGAATACATGATGTACAAAAAACGTTTTTCTTAATGATGCAGTACTTACCACATACATATCTCCCACAATCTATGTATGAATCACGGGTTTTTTTTGACACATTTGCTGCTGGAGCATGTTTTCCTTTTCTTAGGAGTCACTTCACTTGAAAAACTACAGGATTTTCCTTAGGTTTAGCTAGTGACTTTGCCAATTTTAGAATAAACTCTCCTCTTGCTATTTTGCAAGTTGTTGCATCTCGATATAGGACCATTGCGTTCAGTGCTGCTTTATTAAGCATATCATAAAAAAACTATTGCCCACCGCGTGTTGCAGCTTTGCAACTGTATAATCCCACATGCTATCAACACCAATCTTGTTTTTATTGTAGAAGAGAACAATATCAGGCGTCTTTTTTCTGTGTCTAAAATTTTTTGCTGGAAAGCCAATAAATTTCCAATGTATGTCATTTGTAAAGATACATTAATTAATATTTGTGAAACTCATTATATATTTTATTATAGACATTTCTGCAACAATAATTAGGCTACGGCAAGGACTACTTAAGAGAAGGAGGACAAACGTCTTATTATCAGTTTAATGGGGTGCAATAAATTTATATATAATAGAGAAAATATTCGCTGCACCTGCAGCTATTCAACAAACAACAAAAATATTTTAGATTAGTTAATAAATATCAATGTAATTTTAGAGTTTAGTTAAAGTTCTTTTACCAAATGATGATGCATGGACTTCCATAAAACAGTCTTTGAGAAAATAAGAACATAAAAATAAAACTCGCCCACATTTTTTACTAAACATGAATACATGATGTACAAAAAACGTTTTTCTTAATGATGCAGTACTTACCACATACATATCTCCCACAATCTATGTATGAATCACGGGTTTTTTTTGACACATTTGCTGCTGGAGCATGTTTTCCTTTTCTTAGGAGTCACTTCACTTGAAAAACTACAGGATTTTCCTTAGGTTTAGCTAGTGACTTTGCCAATTTTAGAATAAACTCTCCTCTTGCTATTTTGCAAGTTGTTGCATCTCGATATAGGACCATTGCGTTCAGTGCTGCTTTATTAAGCATATCATAAAAAAACTATTGCCCACCGCGTGTTGCAGCTTTGCAACTGTATAATCTCAGCATGCCATCAACACCAATCTTGTTTTTATTGTAGAAGAGAACAATATCAGGCGTCTTTTTTCTGTGTCTAAAATTTTTTGCTGTAAAGTGGAATGTGGATAGCAAAGTAACACTTTTAGCCTTTTTACATTGATATGTCACACTAATCACAGAATATTTATATATAATATACTAAGATACAGTTCTACGCGTCATGTTTTCGTTCTTGAATCTAACCACTTATTGGTCACGCGATTTTTAATCGTAACGAAATGTTTAAATTTACCACATAAATATGTGTACATGATTTTAGAAGGAACGATGTTACACCTACTCTTGTCGCTATGATTATTTTGACGAAGATTCTAATACCGTTGTTCTCTGTGGCTTTGAAAGGTTTTCAGAAAAGGTATTGAATTTGATGTGAAATTTAGCTCAATTCAATAAACCAAAATATTGTCTAATATAATTTTTTATATGCAATATGATATTACAATAATTCCAATTCCAGAAATTTAAGAAAGGTAAGAATATGGTATATATCTGAGAAGAATGGTAAAGTTATTAGTAGGGCAATGCAAAGGTCAATAACGTCAATAATGTGAAAACTCATAAAATGAAAATTGACACTTTTAAAAAATTAATTCAAAATTGCCAATTTCTGAAATAAAATAAAATGTATGATATGAGAATTTGCTTATTTCTTAGAAGTTAGTTACTGTTCTTCCCCCCGATTGCATATTTCTAAGAAATACGCTCAATGGTGAACCATTGGAGGCTCGTAGATGGCATAACATGGTGCGAGAACCAATGAACGCTGTGCTATTGCAAAAGTCTTGCGATAGGAACACAGGCTTCTATTTTCTGAATTACATGTATTCATCGCTTTACAGAATGCCAAAGCAGGCTAAAGCCGACAAAGTGAAGATTAGGGAAATTGTGCGCGACTTTCCAGCTGAGTTTATATGTACCCCAAATGATAAANCTATCCGAAAGTGTGAATTGGAATATTGTTAAAATTTTAAAAAATTCCTGAAAGTAAATATTCTTATTTTTATTGAAGTTTAATCTCAAGGTCTATAAAACTGATTATAGTGTAAAAATTCAATGAAATAGATTTAACAAATTCCAGAACTTTAGAAAAAAACTTAAAAACCGTTCCTATTTACTCCATTTGACGGTACTAATGAATTTTCTTTTGTAATTTTTATCTACAATTTTAGTGAATGTTTCTTTTTTGAAGGGCCCCCTCTGTATTCGTCCTTAAATCTAACCACTTATTGGTCACGCGATTTTTAATCGTAACGAAATGTTTAAATTTTCCACATAAATATGTGTACATGATTTTAGAAGGAACGATGTTACACCTACTCTTGTCGCTATGATTATTTTGACGAAGATTCTAATACCGTTGTTCTCTGTGGCTTTGAAAGGTTTTCAGAAAAGGTATTGAATTTGATGTGAAATTTAGCTCAATTCAATAAACCAAAATATTGTCTAATATAATTTTTTATATGCAATATGATATTACAATAATTCCAATTCCAGAAATTTAAGAAAGGTAAGAATATGGTATATATCTGAGAAGAATGGTAAAGTTATTAGTAGGGCAATGCAAAGGTCAATAACGTCAATAATGTGAAAACTCATAAAATGAAAATTGACACTTTTAAAAAATTAATTCAAAATTGCCAATTTCTGAAATAAAATAAAATGTATGATATGAGAATTTGCTTATTTCTTAGAAGTTAGTTACTGTTCTTCCCCCCGATTGCATATTTCTAAGAAATACGCTCAATGGTGAACCATTGGAGGCTCGTAGATGGCATAACATGGTGCGAGAACCAATGAACGCTGTGCTATTGCAAAAGTCTTGCGATAGGAACACAGGCTTCTGTTTTCTGCATTACATGTATTCATCGCTTTACAGAATGCCAAAGCAGGCTAAAGCCGACAAAGTGAAGATTAGGGAAATTGTGCGCGACTTTCCAGCTGAGTTTATATGTACCCCAAATGATAAATTGTTTTGCACCCTGGCAATGAATCAGTCTGTCACGAAAAGTGGCATATTGACACGAGTTTACGGCAAAGTTCATCAGGACAGTAAGGACTGCTGAAAAGGCAGAGAATGCATTTTTTGCAACCAACATTCCATTTAAAAAACGGGACACCCTTTCATGCAGCAGTTATAGTGAATTGCCAGCTTCTGTAAATGGCCTGTTTATGCCCTGAATTAACAGTATAATGAGGACGCCAAGAAGTCGAAATTAAGCATTTATTATTTTGTTGTTTAACTTATTTCCAGGTACAAAGAGTTATTGACCCCACATTTAAGCATCATTTAACGGAACTAAAAACGATGTTGTTCATCATCTGGCTAACCCTGCTAGTGCTGCACAAATATATCAAGTCAAAATATATTTTGCAAAATCTGAAAAAATGCAAAATAAAAACTCAATTTTTAAAAAAATCACAAAATGGAAAAGGATTATATAAGTTTTTGTTTTTTGCAGTGATAGTGTTGTTAGCTGCGCTAAATGTTCGCTCACATTGAGCTTCCATTACAGGAATTCCTATTTCACGAAGATTTTTGAAAAGCGCACCTCGCCGAAGCGTCAACAAACCAACACGTTTGCTTTTCGAGCACTGAGTCAAATACTGCCTGTATTCGTCATCATTTTCGCTATCGTTATCCGATTCTGAATCAAAAAAGGAAGCGGATTGATGCGGTGTTTCACTGTCATCGGGGTGGAAAGAATTGCATTCATCATCTTCATTCGGTCGGTTGGATATCTCCAACAAATGCTTCTTAACATAATTTTCAGAAGAAGTCGGCAAACACTCCCGTAATCTTTTTATTGTGATGTGGATCCAGCAACATGGCGATTTAATGGTAAGATGTTAGTTTTGCCAAGCATTTATCGTCGATAAGTTTTTGCATTCTTTTTCGCAAACCATTGCAGCTGTCGTCAGTTTCGTTTAACACCAGCTTATCCTTGAGCCGAAGAATAAGATAACCTATATTGGACGTAGGTACACTTTCTGACGTTAGCAAATTGGTAGCATCGAAGAAACATCCCAAAACTGAAGTGAGAAACTGCATTAATGAAACCTTTAAAGCAGGAATACGATCCCTGTGCACAATTAGTACTTTCTTAATTGCTTCGTAGTTTAAAAGAACGGATAAAAGGATAGTATTATAGCTGTTCCACCGTGTTTCAGTTTCTTGCTTGAGTTTTACGTTTAAAATTTTGGAAATACTACTTTTAAGGAAACAAACCACTGTTTTACAAGCCGTAATTAGTGACTGAATATCGGCAGAACTGTTGCTAATTTACGTTCTTACAACGGTGTTCAAGTCATAAGCAATGCAAAAATCCCTGTGAAAAAGTTCTGAAACAGCTTTAACTAATTTATTGTCGCTGTCAGTGGTACAAACAGGAGTTACAGTCGATTTGGTAATATCAAAAATTGGCAGCATTTTGGATCGCAAGTCAGCCATAATATTAGCAGTGCTCTTAGTTTCAGCGTTATAAGCATCACAAGCCAAAGTACGGTGGCAAAAATTAAATTCGCTGTTAATAAAGGAATATTAACGGCAGTAAATGTAACATTCTTATATTTTGAGGTCCAGTGATCAAACGAAAACTATAGGGCAAAACAGTGAAATACTCTGGGAAACTCTTTCTGCAAAATAAATTTTCTTGAAGTTTTCTTGTAGCACACGAGTAGTACGAAGGTAAAGTTCGTCTAGATAAACCGCTGGGATGCAAAAAAAATGTCAGAAGCCTTCACATTTCCATATTTCGCGCCAACGTTAATCAGAGATTGAGTCAAAGACAAAAATCCTTCACCAGTTGAAGTTTTAAGAGTGCACATGTCCACAACCTTCCTCTTGATAAAACTCCGCACAAATAGTTTCAATAATATATTTACTAATATTTAAAACAAACAAATATTTTTAAGTATTTGATTTGCCATTTGCAAATAGTTCCAATTTTTTTTGGAATTATGCATTTTTTTCTAATTTGTAACTAATTTCTTGCCTAATACGTCAGCTTTTTATGATTATCAACGGTATATTATTTCTGTTGACTACACGTATTACCAGGAGTTCAAATCTAAGAACTTTTAATATTCTAGCCATATAGAACTAGGAAATTGCAAAATTAGCTGCAAAGATCAGTTATGGGAATAGAAATATGAGAGCTATTTTCGGGCATCCTACTAACGTCGGGCTAAAGCCTATATAGTTTTGTGAGGACCGGCTATTTCTTCACTTTAGAAATCAAAATATTTAAAAATTTATTCTATTTGTTTTGTGCGGAGCCCTACCCGTTGAGATCTTCTTTTTCGCGAGTTAAAATCTGCGTAGATCCAGGTTTTGTAAAATAAGAACAAATTGCGTACATTGACATGAATTTGAAGAGGATGCACAATTGGAACACTATGGCAATATAATGAACGAGTACCATCGGCTGGCTTGTAGACAAACGCATTTGTATGCTAAACATGCTACGTAGCCTTTGATTATTTCACTCGATTCATTTACTTTGATAAGTCCAAAGAGCTTCCATACTTCTTTTGCTTTGGCGTTAGCATTTTTCATTGTTTCTAACAAGCCATCTTTTAATCCATTTTCTATATCGCACTTTGATGACCATGTCTTCAGATTTTCAATAACTTCGGAGTTGGACACAACTAAATAACCAAAATTCAAGATAAAAATGAGTGTATGACACACATTTGCAACTTATATACAATATTGAAGTCCTGGGTGCTGCATCAATCAACTTTGCATTGCAAAGTTTGCAAAGTGACAGTTGACACGTACTAAACTAAAGGGAATTAATCTACGCGTTAGCGAAATAGAGTTGATTACCTTGCAATTTACAGAGTGACTTTATCAACGTTAATTGACTTCAAAGGCGCCAGTCACCCAGTAATTACGCGTCAGCAAATTTGTATGCCCAATTAACAGGTACTAAACAAGATGAGATTATTATCTGGATGTTGCGAGAGACAAAATTTTGACACTTATCCATAGCAATTTAAAGAAAATAAATAAACCGCCATATGAATACAGGGCTGCGGACACTACTAAGAAGTTATTCCTAGATATTAAATGGCCATTGCCCAGTGAGAAAAATGCATGGCGCAAAATTGAACAAATAACTGAGAATGAAGAAGCTCGTAAATGTTTTGAATGACAGAGAAGTTTTCCTGGTAGTCAGTGAATCTGAAATCAATGGTTGCAAGTATTTTAATATGTAGCAGAAGCAAGCGAAGACCATTTACAAAGTAGGTAAAGTCTTTTAATTTCGAGTTCGGATTAGGTAAGTGTCCAACAGCGACAATGATCAAGCAAATGTAAAGAAGGGAAGCATTCAGAACAAGCAGTAGAAGCAAAATTTTGTAGGGCACTTAAAAGTGCAGGTGGTTTGCTGAATCATTGAGATACAGAGTTTCATATCTAATATATATTATTGTGTAATTCTTTGTTTTTAGATATTGAATTTTTTCAAAAAACGGATTGAAATCCAATATCCACTAGATCCTTCTGATCTTGATCAATATGCTCAGAAGAAGGAAATGCACGAGGTATTTATATTTATAGTTTAAATACTTTATGAATTTGTTCGGAAATAACCCTATTCAACCATTCGATTGGCCTCTTAATTAGTCACAGTTCTTCAGTAATGAAGAAAAGAATTTACGCTCTCCGAAATTTATCCAACAGAAAATAGCAGTAGACACAGCTTTGGGTCCTAAGTACGGGGCAAAAATCAAGGTTCATCGTCGTATTTCAAAGCAACTCGTTACTGACTTACAAGGAAGAGTTTATAACTTAAATAATTGTCGAATTATTTGGTAGCCCCCGAATTTAGGGGGGGAGGGATGTTATACTATGTCCTGTGTAGCGATATGTTAAATATTTGTTAATGTTTGATTTTGTTTTGCACGCATGTATTTAACCAGATTTTGCGGGAATCGTTTTGAGAATAAAATGATTTTACCTGTTGGCTATAAGGTTATAAAATTAATTACAAGATTAAAACGTTATAGTATTGTTTAGCACTGAACCAAACCATTAGCAACCTATACAATATCGCATTTCAGATCCCAGTATATTGAGTTAATAATGTGATTGGCGAATAAATCCTGGCCAATTAAAGCATTAACAACCAAATCAGCAGCAATTCCTATTCAGTTAGCCGAAATTACTCGAAGTTATTCTCGATTATTGAGTTTACTCAAGCGTGTAGAGGGAGCAAATTTTGATATTCAATCCGCATAAGATGAGCTGTATCGGATGGAGTTCAAGGAAAACCCGTTGCCTTTCGGAATATCTGAGGACGCGATTAACCTTCAATGACATTTCCGTTATTTCCAACTTGAGTAAGGAGGGCATATCTCCTTCGTTATACAGCGAACTACAAAGTTGCCAATGTACTTCATGATGTGTGGAAAGAAGCTTTTCGCAACTCAACAAGTTACTTCAGAAAGACAGGAACTTTTTGCCAGGCAATATTGAAAAATACTCTAAATTCTACTTCAATTTTGCCAACTCTGAAGTTCAATAAAATGTTGAAAATATGCGATTTTTTAATAAGTAACGTAAAAGTTAACATAAAGAAAGATTAGGTTAATTTTCCAATTTTTATAGGTTAATTTGTGGTTGGCGTAGTTATTACCATTAACAAAGTAACCACAAAACTTGGTTGAGGCATTTTCTCATTAATGTGTCGAAACTATGGCTGGTAAAAATTTTAGCCAATAGAGAAAATTGTAGTTGTTTGCTTAAGTTCTACTAATTAAACTGTTAACATATGCAGCAGTTTTAGCGATCTGTTTTGAAATATAAAGTGATAATTTAAACGACAAAATGTCGAGCTAAATAGTATTGGGAGAGCACTAGCTTCTTGCAAGTCTCGCAATTTCACCGACTGTATTTATATGTTCAATTGCATTCCCGACAACTTGACTTGGATACTTTATGGATAAACTCTTGATAAAAAATGAAGTGCCATAGTTACGGAAATTTTGTTGCTTTGTACTGGAGACTTTTTCTTACAACTTCAGAATTTCAATTAATGCCAGTTATCACAATATTTCTACTTGATTATATGCAGCATGCAACTACTGTAGAATGTTTCTAAGTAATTCAAGTACTTGTGTGTATTACTGAGGAGATATAAAATAATTATTTAGTAGTCCATACTCAGTATCAAAACTTGATCAACGCCCTGCTCTTACAGCATATTATTTTAAACTTAACCCTAAATAGAAATTGAATTCTTAATATTTAAAATTGCTTATACTGTATTCTATTTTTCACTAGCAGTTAATAAAATTTATTGAAATTCACTGTTTAGGCATTTATGAAAAGTCGAAGTGATTCTCTAATTGGTCGCGATGAAGTGTTGAAAAGTATCGTCGATTATGTGGAAGATCCAAGTCGCGATGTTCCTTTGATCATATTGGGTGAACCTGGCTTGGGAAAGACCTCAATAATGGCTAAGGCCACCGATAAGATTTCAGCTGCGATTTCAGGAGGACACTTAAAATTGCCTAGGTGTGTTGAAATATAATATTCTTTTGTATGTATTTTAGCTCATCTGACCAAGAATGGAAGATATTTTATCATTTCGTTGGTGCAACTCCTAGTTCTACAGATTTAGAGAGCTTGTTAAAGCGTTTTCTCAGAGAAACCAATATTTTTCCTGTAAGTTCATTCAAATTGTATTAATAGTAGTTTATGATGCGGTTTTAGCTCAACCTCTTTAAATTTGATTTATTTGTTGCTTATCGAAGCATGCTGTTGGTTAAATCGTTTGAAGCATTGCTAGTAATTATTTAATATGAACTTTTTAAATTGATTTAAGCATTTACTAAAGGATTAAAATCTCTGGATTGACGATTTTGTCTGGTATTACGAACTCTCTAATTTTAAGTAAACTGATTGTTTTACTTACCAAAAATATTTTGATTTTGACTTCATTTGGCACATTAATTATTTGGTTAAGAGATGTAACTTTTTTCCTTCCTGATCCCACCGCAATCGAGACATTGCTGTAAACAATGTTTTCTTTAGTCAAATTTATTTTGGGGACACCATGAAGAACTATTGTACCAACTTGGTGAATAGGAAATTTAGAATTCTTGACCAATCTTAATTGTTTGATTTTAGTCTAAAAGTCTACCAAAAGATTTTGAGTCGGTGTGTCATATGGTGAATGGAATTTTAATGAATGAATCATCATCACCTATTATTCTTTTAATTGATGCAGTTAATCAATTGGATGAAGAAAAGGATCAGAACCTTTTTACTTGGCTTCCAAAAAGATTGGCACCAAAAATTCGGTAAATTGACTTCAATTGTTGCTGAACGCATCGAGTGTAAAATCTCGATTGATTTATAATAAATTTTAATTATTTAGTGTTATTATGTCTATGATTGATGGTTCTCTACCCCATTTGCAACTGCAGAAGCGCGAGCGTACATGCTTAGAAGAATTTGTCAAGCCTTTAGATTCAATCGATCGTGCGGTAATTTATTTATCATTCTTTAACACAAAGTTTTGATGAAGATAGATAGATAGGAATTCTGGCTCTATGCATCAGCACAGACCAACTTCCCAAATGCTATGTTGAAGGGATTGAGAAATAATATCTTAGGAATCTCCAATATAAAGAATAATTCCGAAACATGTAGTCCATTATTGTGGACCTAGGAGCACATTATTTCCTGTGTAGTATGTATAAGTTTTATAATACATTTCAAAGTACATACATGCTATTGCATTGTTGAATAAATGAGCTATGTATATGTACTATTGAGTGCGGAGTTACTGACAGATAAATTTAAGTGTTCCTATCAAAGATAACCAGCTTGAAGCCAGGTACCCCGACCCGATCTGCTCTACTTTCTTGACCCTACCCGTCCAGCATATTGGTGCGACGTCCGTGAAGTTAAATGAACAAAGGAGCTCTAAATAGAACTCCTTTACTGAACATAAATTATAATCTGGCTGTTGGCTAAGCAAACAAATAGAGAAGTTGGATTTTACAGTTTTTGTGGCAAAAAATTTTGCAAGTGGAGAAATGCTTTTTTAAATTTCGTACATAAAGCACCTTGACCCGTTTTGATCCGAGGTGACTCAACCTTCATGTCGAACCAACCTGCTTCCAAATATAAGCCAGATATCGCACAGCTTTCAAGAAACTGCTCAGCGGCATTGTCAGCAATGCATCGTTTCAGAACAAGCCATTTATAATGCACTTTGCTTTTTATCATCTCCTGATACATAGGCTGAAATTAGAAGTGTGAAACCGCATCAGCACCCTAATCATTTCGCATCCAACTTGATAGCCTTCATAACAAAGCCATTTACCGCCGCATTGTTTGTACATTTCATCAGGGCTCTTGAATTTTATCAGATTTATTCGCTTGTTTCAAAATTTGTTACAATTTTTTGTAACTTTAAAATAGCGGTTTCTTGTTTCAGAATTTTTGAAACTAAGATTGAAAGTAATCTGATTACGTTTCCAGTGTGTTTGAAATTTTCTGAAGCATAAAAAATTCGTAAAAACATTAATTACCAGAAATCGGAACAAAAATAAAAATAAAATATATTGGCAAAAAGGGTGTTTTTAGTGAGAAAGAGACGTGAAAATGTAAAAAAAGGGGATCGAACGATTTAATAGTCTAAAGACCGTTTCGGCATTTGTTTTTACAGTTATCGAGTTTACTTTTCAGGAGACTGAACAGACGTTATCAGGGAGGGTTTTTAGAAGGCAAACTGTCCCATTGTACCCAGCATCAGTTCCAAAAATTGACGCTTTGAATTCGATAAATATCGCCAATTGCTGATCAATTGTTAACCCATAGCTTAGGAGTCTCGCTCAGATTAAATTTACAAGCTATAATTGAGATTGAATGTGAAAAAATGCCGACTTTACTTTTCAACAATGACGTTGTTGCAACCCTTCGAGCAACGTTGCGATTTGAGTCCACTTCTCAGCTAGACAGATCTGCAGTTGAGCCAAGTACACCGCCTAATACAAATTTTGTGTGAAATTCAATTTAGCATACTTGTGACTATTGGAACAGGAAATGACCCCCGTCTCTCATAGCATTTCTACAGACTCATCTTTAAATCCGATGTGCATTTTTCTGCAAGTGGGTTCAGTTTGCGTACAGTTTGAAGGCAAGAAAATGTGTTTTTAATAGTTTTTGAACATTTGTGTTATGGTACCTGGCGCAGGTTAATCTGTTTCATATTTGGGAACAAAACCTTCATTTGCCTTTCTGCTTTAACACAGTATGCTGCACCATCGATGACCAACAATTTGAAATTTTCTTTGCTCCAAAATAACTCCTTAACAGTATCTCGTGTTACACATTGAGGCGTAGTTGCGCTTGAGTAGATGTGGCCTTGCTGTGCACGAAATATCTCCCACCAATAAAACGACAACATTTTCTTGTTTCTTGCCGTGCGATTATCGTAAAGTACCTAAAGCGTCGAGTTGGACAGCAAATTCTGCATCACAATTTTCTTCTTATTCAACACGACATCGATTTATTGCTTTCTCATGAAGCTTTCGCTTGTAAATTATATTCCAGTTCGGCTTTCAGAAACCTGCCAAATGAGTTGTACTTGTGCGAGTTATCCGCTTTATATTTCCCCTGAAAGCGCGTTCGCTCATTTTTAGCCCTCATATCTGGCTTGAATGGGCAAACCTTCTGCGTCTTGAGGTTAGATTGTTGCTCATTTTCTATGTGTTTCGTTCTGTGAGTTTTGGCGATACCTCAGTTCGCAGTTACGAAATATACACAAAATGACGTTGTCAACACTTTTCAAAGATAGACAGAGTGCTTAAACTAGTTTCAAGTTCTCTACGTTGTACTCTTCAATAGCGGCGGACTAAATGGGGAGGAATCATGCTCTCGTTTTCACTAAGTACCACTGATATTTAATTGGACTGTGACATTGAATCACACATGCATGTAATTAGCTAATTGCTTCAAAGTCAATATTGATGCATGCAATCAATCCAAGCATGTGTGAGATTGTCCTTCACCACCCTCCTTTATAGCAGCACCCATCGCAAGTAGTTACTGTAGAAGACAAAAATACGCTGTGGTGTAACCTCTTTTCTTAGAAATATGAGTTGCATGAGACAATGCACACTTCTTGGTACACTCAATGTTTTTGGTAAACAACTGATTTTTTCTGAAAATTTCTTAAGGTAGTATGAAAAAAGTAAAAAAAGTAAATACTTTTATTCCAGTTCCTGTTAATTACCGTTTTATTTCGCAACAGCTTAGATTGGTTTTAAGCCAATCAGAAAGTATCGAGTTTTTAAAAATGCACTGGCTAAATAATATTTTTAACACAGTTTAATCAAATACGCTTTATAAAAATATGAATTAATGCTTTTGTAGTTTTTGTAATTGAAATTTTTTGATTGTTGTAAGAAATTTTATTACTCCACTTATCAAAATAATGCTGAAAATTAATTTTGAATTACTTTCTTTGCATTAAGTTTCAAAATCGTTTATGGTAATGCTGTCTTGATTTGTTTTTTAGCCATTGGCAGCTAACATGAAAATGTCATTGTTCCAGTTACAGTAATTTTTCTTTAATAAAGTTTCTGTTGCATTCAAAAAATCTGTTGCATTCAAAAAGGTCTGTTGCATTCAAAAAATTCCTATTGAATTAAAAATGCCTTGTATATAAACTAGCTAAAAATAGCCCTTATTTGATGCTCGTAAAAATCTTCAAAAAATGTTTATAAAAAATTCATTACTTGCAATATTTTCTTGTAACAAAATATTTATTGTCAATAAGTTAATTTGACAGGAAGAGTTAATAGTAAGCACTTTTGCAATAAGACCTTGATCACTTTTAGCACAAAGAACAACATTTTCAATCATGAAAAATGTATTATAGATCCTACTTGTAATATAGACAGTGCTAGGATACACAATGTTATACTCATTTTGCGTAATGGTTTCATTTCTCTCTACTGTCCTTTTCTCAACCCTTTTGAGAATTGTTTTGCAAAATGGAACAACTGCCTAATTAGACAACGACAATCGAATAAAACTCAATTAAAAAAATTAAATAGAAAATGGTTTTTTGTGATTTCATCTGAAGATAGCGAAACATATTATAGGAATATGCTTAGGTACTTGAATAAATTAACAAATGGAGGAAGTCAATAATTGTTGTTTCATTCAAAAATTTTCGAAATCGATTCATATTTGGAATATATTTTTGAACAAAACTACAAAAAATTTTATTTCATGTAATTAATTTTTATGATTTTTTTGCATTTTTACAGATTTTTTCGACCATCAAACAAAGGTATTTTTAGCTATTTTCTGTAAAAAGCTTTTTTGAATTCAACATAGACTTTGTTGAATTGAAATTGACTTAATTCAATACAACAAAGACGATTGACTTCAACAGAGACTATTAAAGAAAAATAACTGTAAACCGTTAAACATCGAATACATGGACGAGCACTTAAAATTAACACGCTTTTTACATTTAATTTAATGCGCCACTCAACATGAAAATTTTTTTCATTAACTATGATAGAATTACTACAAAACGTTTAAAAAAAATTTCTATTTCCTATATAAACCAGAAGATTAAATAATAATATACGTTCTGCGGATAAGATCATTACCACTGCGCCTATTACAATATGTAGTAGAAAAGCTACTGTACATGCTGATGTACAACTTTTCTCACGGTCGATGAAATGTGAAATGGCAAATATTTTTTCATTAACTTGTGCTTTAAGTTAATCATTTTGCTTTTAATTTTATTCTTGTTGTCTCTCTACATTTAAGTTAAATTTTAGGAAATACATCGCAGTTTGAAACTGTGCAGCAGTAGTTTTTTGAAGGGCAGTTTTATACTAATTGTGCTGTTTTCACTGGCTTTTGAAATCGTTTAATGAGCACTATTCTACAGTTTCACGAAAGGGGAGGGCAACTGTCCCTCTAAAATAAACTTTTCCAAAAACACCTCATTAGTTTTTTAATTTAAACAGTAAACGTCTTCTTAATTAATATGCTGGGTAGTAAATGCCCTTAACCAAAACTTCTTCAGCCTATAATGCTATCCTAAGTTTTTATGCTTTTTGTTTTGTCGCTTAAGTTGGTCATTTATCGTATTTATGTTACCGTTTTAGACAATTGTAAGGCAGTGGTTGAGCCGTTATAGTAAAATTCTTGATCCCGAACAAATGTCACTCCTATTAAACAAAAGTGCTTCTCACAATCCACTATGGCTAACAATTGCATGCGAGGAACTGCGTGTATTTGGTCAATTCAGTAAAGTTGCTGACAAAATCAACCAACTTGCTGATGGCTTATTTCCGTAAGTAATTTGTATGTCTCCTTCGAAATTGAAAATACTTAGTTTCACTTTTGTATTTCTTGAAATGATTTTTAGGCTATTGGAGCAGGTCTTAACCCGATTTGAGAAAGAACATGGTGGGCATTTAATGGTCGCCACTCTTTCATTTCTCGAGGTTTCATGTCATGGGCTTCTTGAGAGGGAGCTACTTCAACTTCTCGGTGATGATGAAAATCTAATCCCCAAGGATTGGGATGATGTTTCTGAGTATGGTGTGTAATGTCATACATTCTTCTTCCCTTATATTCTATTTTTGAAGTGTCGTCAAATCTGGATATATATGTTTTCTGTAGCGTCCAATAAAATATCCGATGTTTTAAAATTTTTAAGGCTTCTCAAATAAGTTTTTTGATACAATTTAGGGCACTACAAAAATTTGTGAGTTGACATTTAAATTTGAATTCTGTAGAATTTATTGTTAGCTTTGCTAAGAAATCTTTAAAATTATCGATATCAATTTTTTCCGATAATTTGTGAACTGTGCTTCACGTTTTTATTAAACCTTAATAATTCTAGGAGAAATGCAGAAGGTCGATGAAAAGGGTTGTGCTGAGAAACGGGAAAAATCACTCAAGGACATTGGACCACTTCCAGCGGCTGAATGGTCTCCTGTTTACCATGCCTTACGTCGTTTTCTACGACCATATGGACAACCAGGGGAAGGTCGTTTAGATTTTTATCATCGATCTCTCTCTAAAGTTGTGCGGAAAAAGTATTCTATTTTAATGTACAACGCAATTAATATGTATGAGTAATCAATACCCAATTATACGAACTGTTAGAATAAACAAATGATCAAAATCCAATTTTAGTAATATTGGTTTGTAATGTTCAATTTACTGTCGTACAAATTTAAGGTGGTGGTAATTTTTAGTTTCCTATACTTCAGTACATCAAGGTTTTAATACGTTTTTGTTTTTTTGCAATGCATGCTATTTAGGTATTTCGCTGCTAATGCTGAAGACCAAAAGCACCTCACAAAGAAGATCCGCAACTGGTGGCATAGGAAATTGGCAGACTATTTTGAAGATTATAACATTATTGAGCGGAAAGTTGAAGTAAGATTTCAAAGTTAATTTTCTTTGAGTTGTGTTCTTTTCAGCGGCTTCATCATGTTTAATATATTTGTGTTATTTATTTAACTTGATGTTTGTGATACTGCTAGTTTTTAAGGAGTTCCCCATTCATTGTCTTGCAATCAACGATCATAAGCGGTTGCTTTGCTTTCTAAAAGATTGGAGTGTTCTTGACATTGTCTACGATAATGACATGATTATTCATGGGCTCTATTGTACAACCTTAATGAAAATATTTCGTCAGGTAATACGTTTTTTAATTTGACAAATTGACAATCGGATTGTGAGTTCTTAATTTTTATTTGATTGTAGGGATGAGATTGATATTGCGGGATTTCAGATTTCTAGTTTGTTTGCTTTTATGATTTGATGCTGAGGGGATGTGCTCAACAACTGATGCGAAGAAATGGCATACATATACATTAGCAAATTTGAACTGTGTAAATGTGACAAAATACAAATTCCATCTTTGCAACGGAATATATTTCTTTCAATAGAACTGCAGTGATAATTGCCCCTTTTTATTGCAAACTTTCGTTGAAATAGAATAGTTTATCAGAAACACAAGCACAAAGAATTTTTATATAAATTTGATAATATTTCAATTCAAGTAAATATACTTGTTTGAGAATTAACATAATTTATTCCTAGAAGATGACAGTGGTATTTTATAGGATATCAGGAAAATGATCACAGTAAAAGTTCATTATTGCACATCGGCGAAGTTTTTCGGAACAACAACAAGGTGTTTTTCTTTTTAGCCCACTTTTGTACATATTTAGAAGATTTTGATTTAACAAGGGCAAAATGTAATTACTATAAAACACAAAAAATTTGAAAAAATATCACCTTATTAGATCTTTGTGTTGCATAGCCTATATGCAATTTGATTTTTATTCCAATTGTATTTAGTTTTCATAGCCAAAAAAAATATTTTGGCGTTTTTTTAAGCAGAGCCGAGTGCAGATTTAAAAATTTGAAGGGGCTAAAGTTAAAACAGCCTTCATTATTTAGTGGGTTGTTCATTTTCGTGAGTGGCTTTATCAAATATTTGCTTTTAGTGAGTAGGCTTAGCCCCCCTTTGTACTCGCGCATGTTTTTAGCTTCCCTCTATTGAAAAACAATAGGGACGTGCCTGAATCAGGTATCCGGTAAAATTTAACGCGTGTACCGGATTTTACCGGATAACGTATTTTGAAATAAAATTTGATTTACAAATAGAAATCGAATTTTCGAGGATAGTGCTAGTTTTTCTGACATCAGGATGTAGTCCATTTAATATGCGTGAAAATATTTATTGATTATTTATTGATATTTGAGAAAGATGACTTCGGTTTTTTAACTTCGATTTGGTTTCGGTCATTTTTTGGCAAAAGCGTAGTTGTGATTTTGATTCGGTTTCGGTATTATTAGGAAAAAATTATTTGTTCAAATACTTTATTAAGATTTAATGTTTTGATCAGGTAGAGGCATGGCATGTTTTTTGGTAATGGTGTTCGGCCAATTGTTATGCGCTCAAAAGCCGCATTGGTTGCCTGTACAGTGACCTACTTTTTTGCCAATGTTACCCGTTCGTGTAGTTTGGTAGTATATAGAGGCATCATTTGAAAAACCCGGATACATCCGGCTCCTCTCTTTTTCACCTTTATAAAACTATAAAATGCGGTTTTAGAAAATTGGAAGCTATTCAGTTGTGATTTGTGTATAAAAGTGGTCGTTCCGATATATTTTCTTGTTACCTACCACTTCTCTTATGACGTGTGGTGGCATAATTGCATTGATTTTGTTTTGATGGATTTATGGGTTATTTGACTTTTTTTTCTATTAAGGCTCCCCTTGGCTAATTGAAAATGTTAGGTAATGATGCTAAAAACCACTCCATAAATGATTGGAGCTTTTTTTATTTAGCATTCGTCGACCTTCTCCTAATTTCTAAGGTAAATTTAGGAACTATGCGTTGTGTATTTAGATGCATGGTGATGATGGGTATAAGAAAATGCAAGAGGTATATTCTGAAATGGCAGAAGACATTCAAAGAGATGAGAACATGAATTATTCTGAAAAATCTCGTTACTTGGAGAAATTAGCCAACCTCATGTAAGTTGCCTAATTAAGATGTCTTTGATGTAATAATGATGTAACCCAGTAGTTTAATCCTTGAGGCTCATAAGGAAATATATATATATATATATATGTATATAGTTCCCATTTAGGGGTTTTTCAATCTCCTATAATATTGATACGGGTTAGGTAAGGGAATAATTTAATGGTGTCTTTACCCGTTTTAATTAACTAATTAGTTTGACGGAAAATATCTAAATTATTTTAATTTTCTCTGATGGGAGGTTTGATGGCTTGTCTGATGGCGTGTTTGACGGGGATGATACACTGACGAACGTTCGTCACACATTTTGTTTGTCAAATATTGATCATTCAAATTTGATAGTTAGGGTTGGCAGGTTACTACTTACTAGTAAATATGCTTACTAATAAATTACTAGTAAATTTAGGAAATAATAACTTGAAGTTACCACGACAGGTAATTGGGGAATAGTAGCAACACCTTTTTTTCAAGTGACTGATGAGGTCGCATTTCCGTGTCACTACGTAGTGGTGTGGTTATTGCAGTCATACAAACAATGAACTACTAACTGGACATCTACTTGACAAATTTCTCAATAATTATTGGATATGCAGGACATCAGAGTATTTTACCAGGTTACCGCAGTTACTATTCAGTTATCTGTAAGCAGTTTCTAGGTTACCGTAATTTGCCAACCCTATTGATAGTGGTTCACCCGCTTTAGCTTTTTTTAAAGAGATTTATTTACATCGTTCAAAGTTCATTTTAATTTGGTTTGATGTATTTGCTCTATGCTTCTCGAAATTTCCCTAGTTGATTGATCGTTGTTAGACAGCGTAATACATAAATCACACTATGCCTGAATTTCATAAACGCAATTTCGTATAAACTATGTTCTTACACTGAGAGATTCAGTAAATTTTTGCTTCGATTCTATTCCCTTCAAAGTTTTCTAAGATAATGTTCAGTATGTAGTCGGAGCAAAACATAAATTTAATGTACATTTTCGAAATGATCAAAACTTATTCGTGATGTTATTACTGGATTACTCATGTGTTTGCTATTAAACAAGGAAAAGAAAATGTCGTGAAATATTTTGCCGAATTACACAGCTTTATCATATTTTTTTCGATGTACAACTAACGCCATTTCTCTTTTAATGCTAGCATTTTTTCAGCCAAGCCCACAATCTCCAATTTTCACTTTTATTGAAAATGCCCAACATCTTTGCATGTAATTTGTCACATAATCCTTTAGGCTTCATAACATTATATATGGGCATTTAGATATTGTTACTAAACTACATTTAGCTCAAAGGTTGATATAATACATCAAAATTGAAGTTTACAAAAACTTATGTTGGTCATTATTTTCTTATAAATGTATTATAAAAATGGAATTATATTTCCAAATGCCATTCAGAAATTTGCGCAAAAAACATCATATGTGTTATGGGGAAATATTTACTTTCCTTCGATCAAATATTCTACATTTAGATGTCAAGCCGGAGAGTTCAAGAGACCTCAAGAATTACTGGATATAGCTCTTAATATTGAAAGAGATCAATTGAACAGTCCCGAAGATCGACTTTCTGATCTCAATTATACATTATGCTTTGTTCTCGATCAGGTGAAAAAATAAATTTACATCTATAAAAACCCTGACAATTATAGTTAGCGTGTCAAAATTGAGTTGCTGATATTGCAATTTGGCAAGAAGCTTCATCTTGCTTTAGGAATTGTCCATCCACTCTTGGTTTGGTCTAGGGAGATTTTTAATGTTGTCAATTTCGTTTTTGGGCAAGGTGGTTTCTAATACTGCAAACTCTCAAGAAACTATTCAGTGATCGGAAGGGTTAAAATATACTAAATAGTTTCTTCAGCTGACTTTAAGTTTAAAAGAACACATGTTAAATGTTTAACACACGTTAGTGACCTGTGCACACGAACTTATAATTGCATGTGGAGGAAAGTGAATCTAGAATCATTATTGCTTTTTAAGGATATTGAAAATATCACTATCATTAATAACAATAATAATAAAAGACTTTATTAGGCTGGTTTTTCCCAAGACTAGAGTATATTATCTTCCTTCCATTTTCCCTTTCATGTAATTTTCCTTTTTCGCTATGCTTCCTTTCGCATTTTACAGGATTTCAAATTTTCTCTTCTTAATATGAATTTTTTAGTATTTATGCATTAATCTTTGTTGTATAGAATAAATGATTTTTACCCAAATAGAAAAGTAGTTGACCTAAATATCACAACTGTCATCTGAAATTCAATAATAACTATCATTACAATATTGCCAAGTTTATACAATAATAGATGTAGTTTTCAGTTTATGAAAGTAGTAGTAGTTTGAAGCATGGGTTATGAAATATGTCCTTTCATGATTTTTAACATCACTTTGTCTAAAAACTAAATTCTGATTTCAAAATATATTGCTATAGGAAATTTGAACCATCTAGAAATATTAATCTGAATACTGTTAATTTGTTTCAACTTGAATCAATTGTCCGTTTATGTTTAGAGAAACCAAAATTTTTATTCAAATAGCTGCGAAACGAATAGAAATCTCAATAACTCTAAACAAATCGTAAATATGTATAATACATGTATATTTAATTAAGCATTTTTTGTATGCATGATGTGAATATTGACTACTAATTATAGCAATGGATCTGAGGCAACGCCTTGATGTTTACAGTGATCACTTAGAATACCGTTGTGTGCAAAAGTATTGAGAACTATGTAAATCATTTGACAAATGTGTCCTGAGATCATGGTTTGCGGTCATTTTGGGGCAAATGATATTTCGAAATGATGCACGTGTGTTCACTAAGTTATAATATCTTCTCTAATATTGTATTTTTCATTGTCCATTTTTTGTAAAATTTAGAAACTATCATGATGCACTGAACTGTGCAAAAGTAATGAGAAGTTAACAAACTAATGGATGTATTATCTTACAAGAACATACAATGGCATTAAATTATAAGAAATGTTAAAATACAAAATCGTATTAGAATCTCTTGCAGTCATTATGAAGAAGGAGAAGCCTTTTCTTCGAATAACCTTTTCCATTCTTCGAGGTATGCTGTCGAAGACTTTTTTGATGTATTCATCCGAGGTATTTGTGAATTCGTCCTCAGCAGCTTTCCAGAGTTCTTCAACAGTGTTTATTTACCGACAGGCAATTTTGTCTTTGATAATTTGCCATATACTCTCAATAATGTTTAAGTCCAGAAACTGTGCTCCCCAATTGCTCAATATTGATAATCCGGAATTGATGTGTTTCTCTAGAAGTGTGACAAGAAGCTCCATTTTGCTGCAATATCTCCCACTTCCCATAAGAGCCAACAAGTTGCAACTTAGTAGGTCAATGTAGCGCGGCTATTGAGGGTGCCATCGATGCGAGGCAGTTTTTGCTGACCGGATGACCAAATGCAACAATCAACGACTTTCCGCCTTTTTTTCATAGTTTTCACAGTGTATCTTTTCTTATCCCGCATTCCAATGCCCGAAGGCCTTCTCACAAAAAGTTTTCTTGTATGAAGGTCCAACTTAGTTCAAGCAATTTCCTCCAGATGTCAAATAACCTTTAAGATTAATACGGCACCACAATTTTGTGCTAAAAACAGCTTCAATGCAGCAATATTGCCTTGCAAAACATACTTCTTTAAAATTCTTGCTACTGCCGTATTATGAACATATTGACCTTGAGCCCACTCTTGTAATTGTCTTGTGGTCTTCTCCGAATTGTTTTTCTTTTTCCTTTTAACATAAAATGTTTACGAATGATAATATTTTACTTCTGCGCAACTATTTATATAGTTAGCAAATTTAAAAAAGTTATACTAACTAATGTTACAATACAAACAATGAAAATTGGTGCCTCTAGATGGTGACAGCTAAATTGTCCTCCGAGGGAACCCATTCCCAACTCCGAGGGAACCCATTCCCAAATTGTTCGAGGCTGGTGCAATTTCAGGGATTTCATCTGAGGTAATCCTGAATCTTTTAGTTGCCTGCTACAAGGGCTGAGAATCTGTATAAATTGTTGACTGCCGTCACATTCTAAACTGCTAAATAGGAAAAAAGTTATTTTTGATAAATACGTGCCTTAAGAAATTCCATGGGAAATAAGAACGTAATACAACAAATTTCATTATTCCAGTAATTAATACAAATTCCTCCATAATCTTTGCTAGAATCACAGTATATCTTTAAATTAGTATTTTTATATAGATTGTTCCAATAAAGCTTCTTCGGTGAAAAAAATAAAAAAAGTTGTACTACTAATGAATTGATATTAGACTTCTGGTTTTCCTCAATTAACTGTTTTATTAGGTCCAAGGCCCTACCAGCGGCCATGGGTGGGCGACATGCCCGAGCAAAACTTGCTTTTTTTATATCTAACGGCATTGTGGTTATAAGTTGTTTGAGTAAGTTCAACTGACGAATTATGTAAATTTATTCAAAAACCCTTAGCTTCAAATATGGATTTAGGGATTAGATACGATCTTTCCTCTTGGAATACTACACCGAGTTCCTTTAGTAATTGTATATGTTTCATAATTATGTCTAGATTCTTTTCAGGGAATATAAAATGAGATTTCCTATGTGTGACTACGCTGTGGAACAATAATTTTTTAGTGGCATTACTAAGCAATTGGTAAACATTCGGCAGACAAAAGGTGCCACCAAAATTCCAATTGGTAATTTTATGAATTTGAAGCTGCGTACTAGAGGTCAATAAATGTCTTAAATCTTTGATGCTCAGGAAGATTTATATGGCAAAAAGGGGATTTTAGTAAGTCTAGTTGAATAGCGATGTCGTTTGATTTAGGTTCATGAAATAATAGGACATTTACAAATGAAGGCAGATAGAATTTAAGCATACTGCTCAGCGGAGCTAAATTTGAAAAATCAATAACCAATCTAAGTTCTTCCTTACTTTTGGTTACACCGAATATTGCAAATTGGAAGATAGAACGTTTTGCGGTCTCAATAATGTTTGTTTTATGCTGTTTAATTTAGTTATCAAAAGAAGAAGTTTTTACGCAAAATCGCAGTACACCACTTCTCCGGCAAATTGTGAACCATGCCGAGCAAAGCTGTACTTATCGACGTCAAATTATAGAAAGAAATGACGATCCTCTTCACAAGGTAGTGTTTCATCATTTGACTTCTCTAGAATTCATTGTAAAAAATTACAGAATTTAATGCTCGAATAAATTTCCTTAGCCCTCTAAATACCGACATATTTTGCAATATTAAATACCAACCATGGACAATTATTAATGCACAAAGATTAGTTTTATGTCGAGATACGGTATGATGAAAGTGTACTGTTCGAGATTGTTTTAAAAAGCGTCATAAAAATATATATTAATGATTATTTCATAGTATCATTATATTTTACTTTTAAGAGAATGTCATTTAAGCATAAATTATAGAACCATAGCATGTGCATGTATGGAGCCTGCTTTATATAATGACGTTCTATTTTTGGAGGAAGTCGTTCTTCAAATGCATTTATGACTATTTCCATTAAATGTAAGAACATTGATTATTTTGATCAAATATTGAAGTATTTAGAATAACACCATGAACAGATGATATATAAGAAGGAATCGCATAAAATCAGACGTGTATTTTTTCTTGTCCATTGTAAATGTGCCTATTTTTATCAATTATAACACTAATCCACATAGGTGTGCATATAAATGTATACAATTAAATACTTTTCGATTATATAGGAATATTATAAGCTGCGGTATTTCCTCGAAATATCATTGGTAGTTATTGTATATGTTTCACAATTATGTCTAGATTCTTTTCAGGGAATATAAAATGAGATTTCCTGTGTGACTACGCTGTGGAACAATAATTTTTTAGTGGCATTACTAAGCAATTGGTAAACATTCGGCAGACAAAAGGTGCCACCAAAATTCCAATTGGTAATTTTATGAATTTGAAGCTGCGTACTAGAGGTCAATAAATGTTGTCTTAAATCTTTGATGCTCAGGAAGATTTATATGGCAAAAAGGGGATTTTAGTAAGTCTAGTTGAATAGCGATGTCGTTTGATTTAGGTTCATGAAATAATAGGACATTTACAAATGAAGGCAGATAGAATTTAAGCATACTGCTCAGCGGAGCTAAATTTGAAAAATCAATAACCAATCTAAGTTCTTCCTTACTTTTGGTTACACCGAATATTGCAAATTGGAAGATAGAACGTTTTGCGGTCTCAATAATGTTTGTTTTATGCTGTTTAATTTAGTTATCAAAAGAAGAAGTTTTTACGCAAAATCGCAGTACACCACTTCTCCGGCAAATTGTGAACCATGCCGAGCAAAGCTGTACTTATCGACGTCAAATTATAGAAAGAAATGACGATCCTCTTCACAAGGTAGTGTTTCATCATTTGACTTCTCTAGAATTCATTGTAAAAAATTACAGAATTTAATGCTCGAATAAATTTCCTTAGCCCTCTAAATACCGACATATTTTGCAATATTAAATACCAACCATGGACAATTATTAATGCACAAAGATTAGTTTTATGTCGAGATACGGTATGATGAAAGTGTACTGTTCGAGATTGTTTTAAAAAGCGTCATAAAAATATATATTAATGATTATTTCATAGTATCATTATATTTTACTTTTAAGAGAATGTCATTTAAGCATAAATTATAGAACCATAGCATGTGCATGTATGGAGCCTGCTTTATATAATGACGTTCTATTTTTGGAGGAAGTCGTTCTTCAAATGCATTTATGACTATTTCCATTAAATGTAAGAACATTGATTATTTTGATCAAATATTGAAGTATTTAGAATAACACCATGAACAGATGATATATAAGAAGGAATCGCATAAAATCAGACGTGTATTTTTTCTTGTCCATTGTAAATGTGCCTATTTTTATCAATTATAACACTAATCCACATAGGTGTGCATATAAATGTATACAATTAAATACTTTTCGATTATATAGGAATATTATAAGCTGCGGTAGTTCCTCGAAATACATCATTGGCAGTTAACACACATGATCATTCTGTGAGGTTTACATGCATGAGTTTGACATTTATGATAGATGGACGTGACGAATTTCATCTTGAATAGCTCCTTGCACGAGATCCTTTCCAAGTGATGCAAAAACATTCGTCCTTAATGCGGTTTACAATGTTTGTAAATGACATAAGCATTATGTTCACTTATGTCAATGAATGAATAGAACAGTACGAGAGGCCAACGACGTGTTTTGCTTTGGGTGAAATATGTGCGAAGAAGCTTGTCAAGGGTTTTAACGGCAACTTTTGTTGAATTATAGGCAGAATCACTTCTAGTTTCCGATCTTGTCGATTGCTGTGAATTTCTTTTTGGAGATGTATGAAGTCAACATCAGATAATTTTGGTGGGAAAACGTTGTTGAAAGTACAGGCTTATTGTTTTTGGAAATTTAAGTGGGATGAAGGCTTTGTTCTTTCTGACAGTCTCGATGTAAGTGCAAAGAAAAAGATTGTCCGCTGTGCAGCTACGTCCTGAACCGTTTAGGTGATCAATCATTTGCAAGACGACTCTAATTCCTTTTGCAATTTCCTCTGTGCGCCTTAGTTTTCCACAATAAACTTCGAAATTTCTACAATAAGCAGTATCAAAGTCAGCACAGACCCATATTTTGATACCATATCTTCTGGGTTTACCAGGTATGCATACTTTGAACCGTCATCGTCCTCGAAATAGAGCCAATTGTTTATCAACACACACAGATTTGTAAGCTGCATGACATTACATTTTGCGTTAAGTCAATCGTGGATATCATTAATGGGTGTAAGCTTATCTCCTTCCCTTCTTTCATCTCATCGTTTTTGAATTAAAACGGCGACATTTGCAGAGTGCTTCAAACTGGTAGCGACTCATAACATGCGAAAAAATTAGTCGGCCATTTTCTGAATTCCACATATGAATTACAGGCTAGTGCCTTCCACAATAAGCACCAGCGAGTATTAGAAATTGTAAAATACAATTTGTACAATTTTTTCTCTTTTAACAGACGTATAGTTCAGCTGATCAATATCATTATTAAAGTTTTATTTTTACAATGGGTCGAAAATGAACCGCGTGGTAATTAACGATAGAAAAAGGAATCATAAATTCTAATAAAGGAGTTTTTTTTCTATGACATTACAATACCTTGTGACCTTTAGATTTTCAGCTATTCAAAATTTCCCAATTCGAAATTTGTATAATAGAAAATAATGCTTGAAAACGCCACGGGTCGAAAACGACCTAGTTGGTACTTAGAGGTTTAATGATATAAATTAAAGCCAATTCTTGGAACTTAATTTTGTTACATAGCATTACTTATCTACATATTTGTTTAGGTAATGATAAACTGGTTTTGCAATTTTTTCAATTTGTGTTTCTTAACTAGAATGTTGACGAATTGTTTAGTTCAAACTGGGAAGGATTTTAATTCTCAAGGCTTTCCACCAAGGTGGTCTAATGAGCAGATATGTCAATGACGCATACGAACTGAAAAAAAGTGCTCTTTTAGCAGTTAATGAAGCCATTGAGATATTTCAAAAGGTAAGACACTCTTTCATGTTTGATAGAAATTTTCTTTTCTTTAGCTTGATGATAAAGGCTTATTAGCTGAAGCTTACATGACCAAGGCAGTTGTTTACAGTCACGATTACAATCCAAATAGATGGAAACTTCTTATGGTAATTGAATTTCTCCCAATTAAAGAGTGCTATTTTTTAAAATTTCCGGCTATTTAAAAATTTCAACTTCACTAATACTTTTTAATCTATTAGTAGTTACATCAGATCAGAACTGTGAACATTTAGAAATTAAAATGGGAAGAAATTGTTAACTATATTAGAACTTCAATAATAACCTATTTACACTGATAATAACGAATTGCGACAATAGCAATGAATGTTTAAACACACTTTGTTATTGAGGAATTCGTGTATTTCTGTTCATTAGTAATTGTTTATGAATAACAAAAGCATTTAATATTTCGTTCATAATTAGCAGAATTTAACACAAACAATGGAATGCGTCAAGGTTTATTTAATTCAGCTGAGGGACTCTCATTATATTCACCCATAGACGTCTCTAAGCTAGTTTAAAGACGTCCATGTTTTAACCAAACGCTTCGAAGCACCCTGTTGAAAACAAAATAATTGCAATCTTTTCGGATGTATTTTGTCATTTCAAGTATTTGCACTTATCATAAATTTCCTAAATGAATATAGATTTTGTAAATTTGAATCTAAACATCAATACGGATTTAGAAAAAAATAGATCAGCGTCAGAAGCTTTGTTGATAAGAATTAAAGACTGGCGTAGAAGTTTAAATGCTAACAAATACGTAGCAAAGACTTTTAATAGCATTTGCCATGGGTTGTTGTTAAATAAGTTAAGAGTAAATTTAATCTCAAGCTTTGTAAAAGATAGAACGCAGTCAGTTAAACTCGATAATTTTCTATCGTCTGCTATTAGCGTAAACAGATGAGTACCACAAGGCTCAATACTTGTTCCTGTCTTGTTCAACGTGTATGCCAATGATATTGCAGATTGTTTAGAGTACTCTAGCATTATTCAATATGCTGATGATACATGCATTTATGTATCTGATGAACGTAAAAAAGCTGCTGTTCCAAAAATTACCAAGGATCTTTGTAAGAAAGAAATGATTTGATAAAAACCGAATTAAATCTCAATGTAAATAAATCGCATTTCATCAGATTGCATACATCGATGGACAACAAAGACTTTGAAAAGATCAGTCTCAGTAGACAAGAAAACGATACCTAACTCTAAATCAGTGTCCTACTTAAGTCTGTTTTAATTACAGCTTAGATTTCTCGAATTTTCTCAATGCCAAAATTCGTAAATTAGCTACTCTGAGGTAGTGTTTTGCGGGCACCGGACATTAGTGTGACCGGGCGGGTGAGTATCGTGCACTCAAATAACCGGGCATATGTTATGCCCGCTCAAATAAAGTCTGGTATAATCATAAGATAATATGCTGTGATGACATAAGTTTTTTCTGCTTTTAAAAAGAAATTGAATAATTTACCGCCGAATTTATGCTTTTAGGGCAAGAATATAAAAATTTTGTTGTACATTTGCTGTAATAATTACAGAAATTCAAAACACTAATGTCTATGCATGATCTTTGATAGAGTTAATAATATTATAGGAGTCGTAGGAAGTTTCTCATTAAAAGAAAAATTATATATTACTTTTATGAATTTTGATTTACTTTCGTAGTATTTTACGTTTTTCTCAATAGATAGTGGGCGGGCGGACAAGAGCAGAGTTAAATCTAAAAATGCAAAAAATTACTCTAAGAACCAGAGTTGCAGTTCTTAGTAACTCCATTCCAAAAGAGTTCCTGATTAATTATGTTCGCTCACACATTTATCGTGCTATGAGTTATGGTTCATCTTTGACTGTTGGACTATACTTGACTAAATGGTGTAAATATTTAACTGGATTTTTTAAACAGTTGGTAGAGTTCCAAAATTCACTCATGTGAGTGAATATTATCAGTCATATCAAATAATGAGGCCTTACGCATACATTCAATGTTTAACGTTACTATTTTTTTCACCATTATCGAAATGCAATCTATACAAAAAGAATGTTAATGAAAGACAGGCACGGGAAAACTCCTTTCTCCTCATGGCATCTGATATCTTTAATAATCTTCCATATAATTTACGCATATCCCATTTTCTGCATGCCTCAACAACAAAAAGGAGTATTCTCAAATCCTGCTTGTCGATTAATTTTCAAATGAAAAGATATGCTGGTCATTCTTGGAATAGTTGTTTAATTATTTGTAGTTTATAGAATTGTAATAAATTGCTTTACTACACCATTTCCAGGTGACATTTAGAAATCATTAATTTGCATTTAGAAATAATCATTTTACAAATTAGAAATCAATAACTACAAATAGAAATTGTCAATTTAGAATTTAGTATTTATCATTTAGAAATGGTCAATAATAATTCAGAAATGAAGAACGGCATTCAGAATTCTTCAATTAACATTCAGAAACGATCAACTAACATTCAGAAATCCTTATCTACAAAGAAATTTTTCAAATTCAAAGGTTGGTTTTCTCGTTGCCAAGCTTCAATCTTTCTAAAATACTTTTCAACGAGAAAAAGAACCTTCGAATATGGAAAATTTCTTTGTAGTTAAGGATTTTTTAATGTTAGTTGATCGTTTCTGAATGTTAATAATTGATTTCTGAATGTTAAGTGACGAATTCTGACTGTCGTCTTTCATTTCTAAATGATTATTGATCATTTCTAAATGATATATACTAAATTCTAAATGTAGTTTTTCATTTCTAAATGTAAATCGACCATTTCTATTTGTAGTTCTTTATTTCTAATTGTAAAATGATTATTTCTAAACGCAAGTTGATGATTTCTAAATGTCACCTGAAAATGGTCTAGTAGTAATATTTATGTATGTACTCAATAAATATAGATATTGTGCTTGTTTGAAAATACATTCCAATATATTTTATATTACTAGTAATATGTTGTTTACGACCCCGGTCATACTTTTAAATTCAAATATTTTCTGCTAACGTTTGTATTTCACTGACACTTTTTAGTTGTACAACATGGCTTTAGAGTTAAGTATTGCCACCTACGGTGAATTCAGCATTCTCTCCAGTCGGACGATTTACAATATGGGTATAGAATATGAGCTTTTAAACCGGTATGAAGATGCCTATCAGCTGTTTCGTCGTTCATGGATAATTGATATAGAGGTATGAGCAGTTCATCACTTATGTCTTCTCAATATTTATTTTCAGCAACAATAATTCGCAATTAATATCAGTATGTTGTTAGAGACTTTATAATGCTGTTGTATATAGATTGTCCCATAAAAAACTGCGTATTTTCTTTTAAAATGTTAATATAAAATATTCTATTTTTAAAATCATTGTAGCAATAGATATATAAGAAATACAGCAAGAGATAGGTAGCTATGTTATCATTGAAATTGAAATTTAAAATTCATAATTCAAAATTGAAGTTCAAAATCGAGCAGCTATAAACGTGTCAGAATATTTTTTAAGATGGAGTATACGAAAGTCAAAGCATATTTTTTCATCGAAACGCTTAGAATATGTGGCTTTCCACAACAGATATACACTCTCACTTAGAAACAGGTTGGCCTGATGAAGCAATGAAATTATCACAAGTTGTTGTTACATTTTTGGATGAGCAAATGCCTCAGTTTCACTCGTCATCGAATGAGTAGGGCTTTCGAGGAACTGATTGTTGATCTCAACAAAATTGTTGAAAATAGTGGAAACTATTTAAATAACAATTGTCATTACTTAGTATAATATTTGTTACTCATTCCACTTAAATATATTATAAACATTACTGAACTAAAAACGCTTCTTTAAATTTCCTATAAAACAAAAAAATGCAGTTTTTTATGGGACGTGTTTCTCCAACACGTCACTGCCATCATTCTTTTCTAATTCAAAAATTCAAATAATTTGCCATAATCGATAGATGTGTGAGAACTCATGTTGAAATTATTTAAAAATTATTTTTGACTCTGTCGACCTACCTGCTGAAATCTGACTTAATCATGGTGTGCTCCTGATTGCACTGATATTCTTTGGTGATAGAAATGGGCCCATCATTTCAACTGCTTATTCAACCATTGATCTCGAAATTCCGTTGAATACAATTCTGACTTGACTGAGTTCTTTTTCGTGAAATAGAATAAAACTAACCAATTTTGGCATGTCACCTGACAAACCTTCAAACTTGCACAACCATGACAAGATTACTATAATTTATGCAACCGTATACTGAAGCTGGACTAGAATTAACATGGGGGATTCAACATCTATAATGACAGATTACAAAATTCATTTTTTATCTCACTAATATGCTATATAAATAGCAGCTCATTTAGTTCAATTACCTGCCCCTAAACATGTCAATCTAAATTATTCATAAATTATATTCTCTTCTATCATTTTAGTTATATGGTAACAATCATACAAAAACAAGAAAAACTGAAAGTGTGATGACTGAAAGAATGTATAGCAATATTGGCAAAAGGTTCAATGATTACCTTCCCAATAATTCTAACCCAAATCGCTTGGAACACCATGAGCATGACTGGAGCAAACGTCTTGAATTCTTAAAAGAAATTGATGAGAAGGTAAGAGTCTATCACTCTGATGGTCATAATGACTATCACACGCGAAGGGAAGTAGATATCGCCAATATGAATTATGAAGACATGCAAGCAAGCGACGATGACATTAATGATGCTCCTCTTTCGTCATCAGAGGACGACTTCAGTGATTATCCACATTCTGATGAAGATAGTTTTATTGGTGATAGTCATTAACTAAATTAATGTCAGATATAATTATGTAATTTTTTATTCCTGAGAATTTTAGCGTCAGCCTTACTTTTATGAAATTTGAAATTGTGTTGTAAAATTTGTAAATAGTGGTTCAATTAATTTTTCTTTACTTCTTCTCATGTATCATACTTGTGTTTTGTAAATTCATACTGTTTCTAATATTCCCTAGCTTTATTTATGTTCCCATTCCCATGTAATTTGTAGTTTTCCATCAGAATATTAGCGTATTTTCACAATAAAACAATATCTTGAACCAATGCCTGTTTTGTTTATTTAACGGAAAGCAATACGTAATGTGATTTTCAGGTGCAGATACCACAGCTATAATAGTCAAAGCAATATATTTGCTAAAAGATAATTATTATTATGTTCCCGTTGAATCCATTTTTTTATAACACCGCTGAATACAATTTTTTTGTAATTATGGCCCCTCTAAATTCACAAACTATTATATCGCCTCAAGACTTGTTGGCAAAAACAAGTAATCTTTTATTATCACACAGGCAGTACAATGATTACCAATGATTGCCTTCCTATGATTGACATATTTCTTATTCCGATAGCGAATTTTTCGAACTTTAGCATTAATGCGAGATTCAAAATTTAGTTTCGAGTCAAAAAGTTNAAAAACAAGTAATCTTTTATTATCACACAGGCAGTACAATGATTACCAATGCTGTTAATTGGTGCAACTCAAACTTTCAATACTTTCAATATGCTGGAGTTTGAATGAAACATTTCAATTAAGTTCTTTCACAAATTTAACGGTTAAACTAAGTTTGGGGTAATTTTGTTACCCCAGTAACAATTAGAATAGAATTTTGAACCCAAACCAAATAGGAATAACCTGATATTTTGGGACTTATCCACATTTGTTAAGTATTTTTTGACTGCACAATATGGGAATCATCCTAACTTTGCTTTTCAAGATTCAACAAAAACACCAATAGTTTGTTTGGAGTAACTTTGTTACCCCAAAAGAAATCAGCTTAAAACTCTTGCCTTAGGCTGATTGCTAGTATGTTGTAGTAATACCGTGCCTGAAGAACCCTAATGCTATAATTTCATGAAAATTTTATTAATATTAATTTAGTTTGACTACATTTATTGCTTCCAATATTCTGTCTATATTCTTCTTCACCCAGTTTGTTCGTATTGCTTGCTCCTGTGCGCCATTATCAGTGCTTCTGTTTCTCTTTTTAGTCTTACCTTCTTTAATCACTTGTTGCTTTCTTCTCTGTCATACTTTTCAGTGTTCCTCGAATATTCTCCATGGATTGCCTTCTGCCTATACCTTGTTTGTCTCTGATTCCATCCTACTCTGGTATGCTGTCTTTCCTTCACTCTCAGTTCTTATCTTCCTTAGCTCCTTAGTGACCTGCGGTAGGGACTCTCTAGGTTGCTCTTCTACATATTCCTTTAGATCTAGTGCTTCTGCTTCTAGATAAGATATTCTTTATTCAGATAAATATTGACAATAATTGGTAATTTATCTGAATAGCGTCGAAAAATATACAATCATACGTAATACATACAAAACAACAAATAACTATACAATAAATCTACCAGGCTAGGGAAAAATTACTAATGAGAGATTTCCTATGATTGACATATTTCTTATTCCGATAGCGAATTTTTCGAACTTTAGCATTAATGCGAGATTCAAAATTTAGTTTCGAGTCAAAAAGTTCTAAGTGCTTAAAATTATTAACCGTCGGAACCTTAGCGTTATTAAGATATATGATCAACCTATGCATTCTGAAATATGTGCACAATTTGATGCTATACATTCAATTGCCATATGCATGAATTTATTATCATTGAATATGCACGTATCATCGGCTTATTGAATTAAATTACAATCAGTTGTCGTTTACAGAAATACTGAAAAGAAGGGGACCTAGAATTGTTCCTTGAGGAACACTATTGTTAACAGGCAGCCAATTTGAAAAAACATCGTTTATCTTTACTCTCTGAGACGTATCCTTCAAATAACTAGTTATCAAATTTCTGCTTTTATTTGAAAAACCAATATAGGATAATTTTGTTATTAGTATGCTATGATTAATCGAATCAAAAGCTTTAGAAAGATCTACGCAAGGAATAGCTACAAACTTATTTGCGTCCAGTGACGATCTCCAGTTTTCTGTGGCTCTTAAA